>CM070819.1:7547626-7642626 GCA_036326025.1 Chrosomus eos | reverse complement strand
TGTTAAAAGAGATTGTGTTGAATCATTCGCAGTCTGCTCATGTATTCATGTAACTACCGTTCAAAAGTTTGGGGTCAATACGAATTTTTCTTTTTTTTTTTAAAGGAATTAATGCTTTTCTTCAGAAAGGATGCATTAAATTGATCAAAAGTGACAGTAAAGACATTTATAATGCAACATATTTCTTTTTTAATTAAATGCTTTTCTCTCTTCAAAGAATCCTGAAAAACATTAATCACGGTTTGCACAAAAATATGAAGCAGCACAACTGTTTTCACCCGTGATAATAATCATAAATGTTTCTTGAGCATCAAATAATCATATTATAATGATTTCTGAAGGATCATGTGACACAATATTACTGGGTTTGTTTTGTATTTTTAGTCAAATAAATGCAGCAATAAAAAATCTTACGAACCCCAAACTTTTGAACAGCAGTGTATGTCACACCTCAAACATTCATGTCTGATTTGTAGTAGTTTGGCATAGTAATAGTAGTTTAGGTAAGATGTGTAATAAAGAATAACCATTTTTTTAATCACTTTTTATTCTTATCACTAACAACATGTTAGCCAAAGTGTCTGCCAACCAAGTTATAGCATGCGTACCCTAAAACGGTTCATTAGACTAATTTTATTTAGAGGTTGTGTATAAATGGATTTTTTTTTCTTTAATTTCCTTTTTATTCAGGCTCAAAACAAGCAGACAGGCATTTGTGCTGCTGCAAAAGTGATTGACACCAAAACCGAAGATGAGCTGGAAGACTACATGGTGGAGATCGACATTTTGGCATCATGTGATCATCACAATATCGTCAAGCTGCTTGACGCGTTTTACTATGAGAGCAAACTGTGGGTGAGTGGATTTGTTTTATTTTTCATGGTTTTATGTTTACTTTGTACACAGATTTTGTTCCTATTCTCTTTTCCACAGCACAATTTTGGAATCTAACATAAAAAATTATGTTAATATGCCTCATAATTCACCCTTCGCTAGGAGTTTAATTGACAGGCTATCGGACTAGTCATAACGCAAAATCCACAATTTTGTCTGACAAACAAACCAGACAGGAGAGTTAATGTCGGTGGAATTGAAAAACGATGCCTTTCCGCTGTTGAAACATACTTTCTGATGTTCATTCATGTTTATTTCATGCTAATGAGTAGGAAGAGAGAATCGGTTCACATGCCGCATGAACTGTGGCACTACAGCGATCTGTCACAACACATTAAAGAGTCACAAAACGGTATTTATTGTTTGATTTTTTTTTTTTTTAATGACATCATTTGAAACTTTGTTTCATACTAAAAGTAACCCGCTTTGTCTTGTCTGTTGGCATGTTATCAGTGTCCTCTTTGCTCCACAATGTATTTTTCACTGCGTTGACTCAAACCATTTCCTTCCTGCACAAGGTTGAGGTGACTCAGCTTCCAGGTCACTTCAGTCCAGCTTCACTTCAGTACGGACATCAGAAACTTATGAGAGGCTCAAATCCTAGAGCCTTTATGAAATCCATTGAGTACATGTGTTCTTTTATATTTTAGAATTTATAAATTAGAAAGATTGTAAAAATGTTGGCTAGAAGCTGATTTTGCCGGTTGATAACAGACCCACTACAGCGCGTCCGGTGAGAGACGTATATCGGAGATGATCAAGTATTCGGGAATAACCCATTTATTGTCACCACAACTCAGTACACTGAATAGCTTCAACTTTGCATGTGTGTGTGGTTTTCTATAAATAAAGATATAAGAAAAAGGTAAGTACAATTAACAATAACAAATAATAGTAGTCACAAGTAACAGTAATCTTCACAATGAATATTAAATTACTATGATTAATACAGTACAATAGGAACAAATGTGCCATTATATGGAAAAGTGCACTGATAGAAATGATTAATACTGAGCGGTTGAAATTCGACACCTTTGCGCTGAGGAAAGAAATGGAGCCGCTCTATCTAGCACATTAGTGCGCATGCGCCCAAAGCGTGCTTTAACTCTAGAAGTGAGCAATATATATATTAAATAAACCATATAATGACTAAAAGGCACATCGATTATGTCTTCTAAATATAACAATGCAATACGTGAGGAAACTAGTATGTAAATATACACAGGAACATCTTTACAAGCTATTTCGTATTGTCACTCGCATACATTAACTTTTACGCATGCGGGCCTATTCAAACGCTCATAAACTAAGTGGAGAACAATGTATAAACAGGCTTCTACTCACTTTACAGGCACGCACACAACTTTAGCAAAGGTAAACACTACACTAAAGTATAGCTTGCATCCGTCCGATTTCCCGATCGTCAGACTCAATTCAGTGGGCGGGAGCACTGACTTGCACGTCTTTTCCGCGGTGCTGATTGGTCCGCTGGACGGATGCTGTGACGAATGCGTCAATTTTGTCATATAACAAAGGAACGAAGACACTTGAATATAACACTAATAGTGGCCTTTTTTTACAGCCGCCCCCAGATGTCCGTAAGGAAATATGTACAATAACAAAAGGCCTATAACCTATACCACTCAAATTAGCTCTAATCTGGTATGGCAGGCAATTGGATGAGGCGTGCAACTGGGCGTGTGTATGACCTCTCTCCTACTTTAATTTGAGCTGTTCTTACTCTGCTGTCCACTCCAGGGAATACCCTTGACACCTGGCCCACTGGCCAGAGGGCTCTTGGCAATTGGGGGTCAACGATTAGGACAATGGTGCCAACCGGGATGTCAGATTTCTCATCCTGCCACTTCTGGCGGGTCTGAAGGCTTGGTAGGTAGAACCTGATGAAGCGCTTCCAGAATTGGTCGGCGAGGACTTGACTATGCCGCCATCTGCGTCGACTGATCAGTTCAGATTCCGGGTAAATCACAGGAGGAAGTGATGAATCTGGCCGCCCCATCAGAAGGGAATTTGGTGTGATGGGGTCAAGATCGGAAATATTGGATGAAGTGTAGCCCATTGGCTTGGAATTTAAGATCCCCTCGATCTCCACCAATATAGTGTACAGCACTTCGAATGTGACAGACTGGGCGCCAAGCGTTGTCATCAAGGCCTGTTTTAGGGATTGAATCTCTCTTTCCCAGCTGCCACCAAAGTGTGGAGAATTAGGGGGATTGAAGTGGAATTGTATTTGCTGGCTTGCCAGCAGCTCTTGCAGTTCTGGGACAATAGCTGCGTATGCTTCTCTCAGTTCTCTCTCCCCTCCTTTGAAGTTGGTCCCTTGATCCGATAAAAGCTCGAATGGCTTGCCTTGTCTTGCGATGAATCGTCTGAGAGCCATGAGGAATGAATCAGAGTCGAGACTATGAAGGACGTCAATGTAGACTGCCCGGGTAGTGAGACATTTGAACAGGATGCCCCATTTCTTCTCGTTTCTCGTTCTCGTTTCTACTTTAACAGTATATGGACCGAAGCAATCCATTCCTGTTGAGTAGAAGGCGGGCTTGAATAAACGCAATCTGGCTGGAGGTAGGTCTGCCATTCTTGGTACCTCAGGGTTTTTTCTCCACTTCTGGCAGTCCATACAAGCACTCTGACACCGTTTGATGGCCTCTCTGCCTCGAAGAATCCAATATTTACGCCGAAGCTCGGCAAAGACTCTTTCAGGGCCTGGATGGTGGAGTTTATTGTCGTAACTCTGTATGAGCAGTTTCGAGACTGGGTGTCTCGGGTCTAGGACAATGGGGTGCACTGTATCTGGATCTAGATAAGGACTCCAACGTAGGCGACCTCCTACTCTGATCAGCTGAGTCTCAGGGTCAAGTTCAGGGGCAAGTGTCTTTAACCGACTGCTTCTGGAAAGTGCTTTTCCTGCCTTTAACTGTTCCAGTTCAGAGGTGAAGCACTCCTCCTGAGCTTGCTGTAGGACACTGATTTCGGCCATTTTGTAGTCATCCGCTGTCCGACTATTGCCTGCCACCCCATAACAGGCCCTGGATTCAACTAGCTCTTCGAAAGTCTTAAACAGGCTGATGTCAGGGAATGACAAGCTGGCTGTGAAGCAGGTAAGGAAGCAGGGAACTGTTTTACGAAGCTCGTCTTCATCTGCAGCCACAGGATGTGGGATTTCCGGCCACAGATTTGGAGGATCTTTGAGAAAGGATGGCCCTTGGTACCAAAAGCTGTCTGGTCCCAGCTTATTTAAGCTTTTCCCTCGTGTTATATCGTCTGCTGGGTTATGAGCTGATGGTACATAACGCCATGTGTGACTGTCTGTAATGTCCTGGATCTCAGCGACTCTGGTTCCGACAAACACTTTATATCGGCAAGAGTCTGACTGCAGCCAAGTGAGGACTGTGGTGGAGTCAGTCCAAAGAGTGATTTGGTTTATGGGAAGGTTCAGTTCTGTTCTGACTACTTTAGCGAGCTGTGCCCCAGTCAGCGCAGCACAGAGTTCCAGCCGAGGGATCGATTGCTGTTTTTTGGGTGCCACTCGTGATCTGGCTGTGAGGAAGGCAACCTCTACCTGCCCATGTTGATCCTCTGTGCGGAGGTAGGCAACTGAACCATAAGCACGTTCAGAGGCATCGCAGAAAACATGTATTTCTCGCTGACTCATGTCTGTGTCTCTGATTGGGCTGGTGTAACACCGTGGAAGGACAATGTGTTGCAAAGCAGGCAACTCCTCCACCCACTCTCTCCAGGTCTGTAGAAGATCTACAGGTAAATGTGAGTCATCCCAGTCCCTTTTCTTATCCCAAAGGTGCTGTACTATGAGCTTGGCTCTGGTAGTGTAGGGAATAAGATAGCCCAGAGGGTCGTACTGACTTGCCACAACTTTGTAAATGGTACGCATGGTAGTCTCAGTGGTTGCTATGGGACGGTACTTGTAGGAAAGCGTGTCTGTTTGGTGATTCCAGAGAAGCCCCAGTGTAGATTCTTGGGTGTTGCTCTGCCCTTGTGAAATCCAAAGTTCAGTGCCATCTGATCTGGCCTCAGGAGGTAAATGGCTTACGATAGAGAGCTGGTTGCTGGACCACTGCCTCAGGTCAAAACCCCCCTCTGCTAATAGGCTCCTGAGTTTGTCGACAAGACTCTTTGCTTCTTCCACTGAGGAGAAGCTTTGCAGACAATTGTCAACGTAGAAAGATTTCAGGACAGAATGGTGGACGTCTTCCCCAGGTTGGCTATGGTCGAGGACATGTTTTTGTAATGCAAAGATTGCACAGCAAGGGCTGCATGTCGTGCCGAAGGGAAGAACCTGCCATTCATAAACACTGGGTGGATCCTCTGTCTTTAGATGCCTCCAGAGGAATCGGAGGAGTGGCTTGTCTTCTGGAAGCAATCTGATCTGGTGGAACATCCCCATGATGTCACTGCTGATAGCAATGGAATGTTCTCTGAATCTGAGCAACACTGCTAGAAGAGATGGGCCTAACACAGGTCCAGGGAGCAAGAGCTTGTTAAGGTTTTGACCCTGATATTGAAACGAGCAATTAAATACAACCCTGTTCTTCCCGTTGTGTTGGACCAGGTGATGGGTAATGTACCAGGTGTTAGTTGAGCATGTTTCAGCACTTGGTTCCACCCTGACTGCATAACCTGCCCGCTCTAGTTTCTGAATCTCTTCAGTGTAGGCAGCTGCTTGCGTTGGGTCTTTGGCCAGCCTTCTCTCTGTGGCTCGCAGATGAGGGAGAACGGCATTTTTGGGGGCCTTGAGGTCTGGCATGTTCTTAACATGCAACAGTGGTGTTGCATAGCGCTTAACACCATCCACCTCTACTCTCATTGTCTTGCTCTCCAGAATTTCCACTGCTTCCTGGTCTTGTTTGGATCTTGTGCTCATCTTTTCACTTTGCCAGGGAAGCACATCTATCTGCCAGAGTCTCTCCACTTGTTTGAGAAGATCAGTTTCTGGAGGTGCAATTGAGATGAAAAGACACTGATGTTCAATGACCTCATGTGGCATATGTTGCACAGGGCCCTGCAAAGTCCAGCCGAGACGAGTCTTGATGGCTGCTGGTCCCCCTGGGGGGCCTAGGCGGATGGGCTCCACTGCCGTAATGAGGTGGGGGTAGTCTGATCCGATGAGCAGGACAGGGCGAACTGCCTCTAAATGGCTCAAAGGAAGCCCTCTGAGATGTTGGTATTTCTCCCTCAAGGTCTTAACCGGGTGTGTATGTTCAGCAAGACTCAACTGTTGGGCTGTGAATGCACCCTTTATGTGATACAGTTTGCTGGGCTGAGACAGGGGAGAGAGATGAAATGACACTGCTGCACCAGAGAGCATTTGTAATTCCTGTCTAATTGTGCAAAGTGGAAGATCTTCTGGCTGACCTTTTAAGCCCAGCTGTTTGGCAGCATTGTGCAGAAGGATGGTCCTCTCCGATCCATCATCCAGGATAGCATGGGCTTTCATCTTGTGTGCCCCATTTCGGATAATGACCTTGACGATCTTCAGAAGAACCTTTCGGCTGGCAGGGGGCTTTCGAATGAAAAGTATCTCGTTCGTAGTGTTGAGGAGGCAGGCATTTGCAGACGAACCTTCATTCGGGGTAGTCTTTGGGATGTCTGCACTCTTGGGACTGATGGCATGAAGGACCAGTAGATGCCGTCCATTACACTGTTTGCAGCGCATTTTCAGATTGCACTCTGAAACTTGATGATTCCTCCCACAGCGCCAGCATCTGTTGCAGTCTCTTATCCAGTTTTGTTTCTGGTCAACGGTAAGCTGCTTAAAGTTGTTGCAATTGTTGAGGGAGTGTTTATGGTGGTCGCAGTAAGGGCAGTAAGGGGTTGAAGCAGGTTTGTTGGCGGTAAGTGTCATCTTTGTCTGTGGATGTGCTTTCTCTGTGCCAAACAGAATGGTGGCGCTTTTAGCGAATGGTTTTGAGTCTCTGATCACTTCTCGTGTTCGTGCTGGATATCCACGACGACTAGCTCCTACAAACCTTGATGTGTCCTCCTGCACTTGAATCTCATACTCTAGCCACTCTGACAGATCAAGAAGGGTGGGTATTGGCACCTGATGAGGATGTGCAAAGCGTCGAAAACTTGACCTTAGGTCATGCGGCAGCTTCCCTAGGAGCCTGGAAACATGAGAGCCACACTGCAACTCAAAGGTGCCCTTCCTTCCTAGTTGCTCTAGCATGCCAACGAGTGAACGAACCCTGAGGGCGAAGAGTCGGAAAGCTTTAATGTCCCCACTGGCTATGTTTGGACCATCCATGAGCTCTGCTATACGTTGCAATGCGAGCAGATGAGGCTGACCGTATTGCTGATCCAGTGCTGCCATGGTCTTTGTGAAAGGTTGTTGTGAATGACTGTACGAATCAGCGATAAGCAGTGCTTCTTCGAGTTTGAGGTGGTCAGTGAGTATTTGGAATTTGAATCTCTCCGTGGCTGTAGCTGGGAGAATGTTTTCCAGGGCTATCTTAAGCCGCGAGAATTCTCTAGGATTCGGATGTACAAAGTCTGGAATTGTGGGGGACGGACCTCTGTACATCTGCTCTAGCTCCGGTGGAACTGGGCTGGAGGCTCCAAATGGCAGGTGAGGGCGTTGGGCTGATTCAAAAGGTTGAGGGGCTGCGTTTTCTGGTTTGTATGATGCATAACGACTCTGTCTATAAGGCATCTCAGTTTTGGAGTAGGCTCTTTCCTCCCTTGCAGCATCCCTCCTGTCCTGATCGGAGTGTGACGTGTGGTGGGGAGAGTGCAGCTCTGCTCTGGGGAAAGCTTTTGGAGCTAGAAAAGCCTCAGAACTGTGCTTGGGCTGATCTGATTCAATAGACCTGAATCGTGGGGCTGACACTGGTGTGAAGCTCTTATCACTCTCTTGTGTTCTCAGCAAACTGCGTGGCGCAGGTACAGGTCGCGTAGGTGTGGCAGGAGGAGATGACTGTGCTGCAGGCTGTTGCTGCTCCAGTTGGATCTGTAGCTGCTGCATTTGTCGTTTCAGCTGTGAAAGTTCTTGTGAATACTGATCTGTAGCCTGTTGAAACGTGTCTCTTTCTTGCTGCATTGTTTGCAGGGTCTGTAGCAAATTCTCATGGGCAAAGCGTAGATCCCTGTTTTCACGCTGGAGGATGCGGGTTCCCCATGGTTCATTATCAGACCACTGTTGAGGGCGATCAGGCTCTTTGCACAGTAGCGATGTTGGAGTGATACCAGTTGCACCCTCTGGTTCTGGGCTGGAAGGCACTGTAGGATGAAACTGAGAGTGTGGTGACATGGGTTCTGGAAACAGTCTTGGGAGAGTGAAGCCACTGAGGTCATACTCTTCATATCGTGCGGGAAGGGCTATCTTCCTCCTGACACGCACGACTGGCTCATCCTCTTCATGCTACGACATCTTTCCGTAGTAAATCTGGGGCTCCGGCTTGAAGGACCATGTAAAAATGTTGGCTAGAAGCTGATTTTGCCGGTTGATAACAGACCCACTACAGCGCGTCCGGTGAGAGACGTATATCGGAGATGATCAAGTATTCGGGAATAACCCATTTATTGTCACCACAACTCAGTACACTGAATAGCTTCAACTTTGCATGTGTGTGTGGTTTTCTATAAATAAAGATATAAGAAAAAGGTAAGTACAATTAACAATAACAAATAATAGTAGTCACAATAAACATAGTAACAGTAATCTTCACAATGAATATTAAATTACTATGATTAATACAGTACAATAGGAACAAATGTGCCATTATATGGAAAAGTGCACTGATAGAAATGATTAATACTGAGCGGTTGAAATTCGACACCTTTGCGCTGAGGAAAGAAATGGAGCCGCTCTATCTAGCACATTAGTGCGCATGCGCCCAAAGCGTGCTTTAACTCTAGAAGTGAGCAATATATATATTAAATAAACCATATAATGACTAAAAGGCACATCGATTATGTCTTCTAAATATAACAATGCAATACGTGAGGAAACTAGTATGTAAATATACACAGGAACATCTTTACAAGCTATTTCGTATTGTCACTCGCATACATTAACTTTTACGCATGCGGGCCTATTCAAACGCTCATAAACTAAGTGGAGAACAATGTATAAACAGGCTTCTACTCACTTTACAGGCACGCACACAACTTTAGCAAAGGTAAACACTACACTAAAGTATAGCTTGCATCCGTCCGATTTCCCGATCGTCAGACTCAATTCAGTGGGCGGGAGCACTGACGTGCACGTCTTTTCCGCGGTGCTGATTGGTCCGCTGGACGGATGCTGTGACGAATGCGTCAATTTTGTCATATAACAAAGGAACGAAGACACTTGAATATAACACTAATAGTGGCCTTTTTTACAAAGATGGAAAAATAGAAGGAATTTTAAAATCCAAGTAATGCGCTTTTTTAATGCGCTTTTTTTACTGTATTACTATGTTCATCATAAATTTATGGCTGTACAAAAATACTACCTGGATGTACAGAATGTATATACTACCATTCAAAAGTTTAGGGTTGACAAGATTTTTTTTTTATTTAAATGTTTTTTTTTTTGTCTCATGCTCCACTTTTTTTTCCCATCAAAAATACAAGCATTTATTTTAAAAAGAAACATTTTGTAACATAAATGTCTTTACTGTCACATTTTATCCATTTAATGCATCCTTGCTAAATAAAATTACAAATTTGTATAAAAAACATGTTTATTTACTGACCTCAAACTTTTGAACAGTAATGTACTTAAACTATAATTAAAATAATTTGTCAATGTCATAATGCAATAAAATGGTTGTCATATTAAGCCCGTATTAGGCAAAATATGCTTTTTCCTTCCTTGATTTTGGAGTGAACATGACCTAAACATGTTTTTGAAAGTTTTTTTTTTAGATTTACCAGAAAACCTCTCATCAGAATAACGTTGCATTTTCTCATAGAGAGAACAGTGTTATTTTACCTCTACTGTTCCTCTTCTGCCTCATTGTGTACTGTACTGGAAGAGGTGTCCATATTTTACTCTTCTCCTGCCGTACACCAGGAAATGGACTGATATCGGCCTCACCCATTTCCTTATGTAGGAGCTCTTTGATTTGGCTGTGATTCAGGGAATGTTTGAACGGGATTATTCATCAGCCATTTTCAGCTTAAACACATACATAACACACTGGTATCAACAATGCCATTTAGTAGTCCGTGGAAGTAGTTTCCTCCATGTATTTGTAGAAAAGCTTAGATAACTTAACATTTCAGATGCCACTTACTTTAATATTTTGCAATATGCATTGCATTCAGTTTTAAAGTTAATCCAAAATACTAATTAAGGCTTCTATCTGGGAATATATGAGGATTGATAGTGCATTCTGTTGTCCAGACAGTAGGATCAATGGAAATAGACAGAATCCTACACTTTAGAGTTGGACAGGAAGCCTCATCTTGTGCGTTGTTGAGTATGGCCATTGTAGTTCTGGGACTGAATGACAACACTGTGTGGGCTATTGGTGTTATCATAGCCACCGGTCAAAACCAACATCTACATCACACAGCGTTCAAGAGCATGAATAACACTGACTGTTCTCAGTGCTGTACACAATAGCGTAGGGTTCAGACTTTAGAGGCCTGTTCACACCAAGGATGACAACGATAGAAATATAGTTCTAAAAATCATTTTAAATATAAAAAGAGCAGCAGAGTTCACACCACAACTATAACAATAACAGCACTGAGAAACATTATCATTGGAATAACTTTCAGAAAGTTTTGGGGTTTTTTTCGCTGATGAACTATAACAACATTGACAGCCAATCAGAATCCGTCCTGCTTTAAGAACTCGAGCATTTAAAGCGGCGTGTGCTTATAATACACAGAATGACACAGATGTCTGCTGGTGTGGATGCTGATTGTTATAATTATCCAAATAATTTTGAGTCTAACATCATAACCTGAGGTCAGAGAGGAAGCAAACCATGCAGTTTTAGACTGATTTAGACCATGATTCAAGCTGATGATTCATTAAAAAGAACTGCGCTGATCGTCAGTGAGGACAGCATAATTTTGCAAAGTTTGATTGTCGATATACATTACTGTTCTAAAGTTTAGGGTCTTAAATGGTTAGTTCACCCAAAAACTACAATTATTTTCCCATGATTTACTCACCCTCAAGCCATCCCAGGTGTATATGACTTTCTTCTTTCATCCAAACACAATTGGAGTTATATAAAAAAAATATCCTAGCCCTTCCAAGCTTTATAAAGTAAATGAATGGACCATAGATTTTGAAGCCCAAAAGAGAGCGTCCATCCATCATAAAAGTAATCCATACGTCTCCAGGGAGTTAATAAAGGTCTTCTGAAGAGAAGCCATGGGTTTTTGTGTGGAAAAATATCCATATTTATAACTTCTTAAACTATAATCACTGGCTTCTGTTAACGGCCATGCGCAAGTCCAGTTCTGATATAAGAGGTGCTCAGGAAATATTTCTTAGAATTAGCAATGTTGAAAACGGTTGTGCTTATATGTGTGTGGAAACCGAGATATATTTTTTTAAGGATTCTTTGATTAATAGTACAATGAAAAGCATTTATTTGAATGGAAATATGTATTATCAATGTCTTTACCGTCACTTTAGAAAATATCCAAAGAAAAAAATCTTACTGACCCCAAACATTTAAACAGTGGTGTATTAAATTTCAGCACCTCTTTTAGTCTCTCAAGTTCTCTCGCCTAAAATATAATGTATTTGTGGCGGCACTCCTGACTACAGGAAACACACTATTGTCATTCAGTGTAAACAGTCTCTTCCAATACATGTCCACCCTCTCCAGAAGACTAGCCCCAGCCGTGACCCCTCCATCCGCCTGGTGTTCACGGAAACGCTAATCCTATTAGCACAGAACTACTCAATTCCGACACTGTGCTAATGTGTAGAAAGCCTTCATCCTTCCTCGTGCTCCTACAGGCCTCTCTAGCTCGATCCTCTTAAGTCAGTCACCATTTTGAGGAGCAAGAAAAGCCTTCAAGACTCAGCAGCGTATTTGACCAATCACGGCCCTGCAAAGTGAATTGTTTTGTAAAGTGGGCCGTATTTCCTGGTTCGGATGTTGTTGTACTGTAATTATGGTTTTATTATCCATCGATGTGTAACAGATTCTACTGTGTTTGTGGAGTTCTGCACTAAAACTGAATGAGTCCTCTAGATTTCTCTTTTGATTGAGTTGAATGAACATTGGTTTGTGAATGGGTGCAGTCTGTTTTTTTTGTTTTGTTTTTAAACCAGTGCCTGCAGGTTCATGTAGGTGTGTTCATGACAATAGGATACACAGATTCGTCTACAGAAACATAATGCTGCCATTGTGCCTGACTGAACCGTGAGAAATAAAGGCAGTATATGCCAATCACTGGCGGCTTTTGTAAAACAGTGTGATTGTGTATTTGTAAAGTTCACCCGGTTTCATGTTCACCATGTTTCTGTGTGCAGATCCTGATAGAGTTCTGCGCCGGTGGGGCCGTCGATGCCGTCATGCTCGGTGAGTTCACACAAAGCATTTGACATGCAAGACTGCATTAGAAAAAGGTCACTTACGACGGACAGTTGCCTTGCATTACTCAAAAACACATTTCATTCTTAAAGGCTTTAACTGCGCTTTGATTATTCTCACCAGAAAATCAATATTGTTCATGGTGTGAGTGACAATATATAGATTTATTCTTTGTTTCTTCAACAAGGCGTTTTGTAGCATTATGCCTGTTGAGTTTTCATTTACACACTAGTGTTCAAATGTTTAGTGTCAGTAAGATTTTTATTTTTTATTATTAATAATTTTTTTCAGCAAGAATGCATTAAATTGTTTAAAATTGACAGTAAAGACACTTATGTTACAAAATATTTTTATTTGAACTTTATTTATCGAAGAATCCTGAAAAAATTGATCAATGTTTTCATAAAAATATTAGGCAGCACAACTGGTTTTAACACTGATAATAAATGGAAATGTTTCTTGAGCATCAAATCAGCATGTTAATATGATTTCTGAAGGATCATGTGACACTGAAGACTGGAGAAATGAGGCGGAAAATTCAGCTTTGCATCACAGGAATAAATTACATTAGCAAATATATTCAAATATAAATCAGTCATTTGAAACTTTAAAAATATTTCACAATAGTACTGGTTTTACTGTATTTTTTATCAAAGAAATGCAGCATTGGTAAGGACTTTTTCCAAACACTTTAAATCTTACACCAAACTATTGAACAGTAGTGTAAGCCAAAATTTACATTAATATTCTTTAAAATGTTTATTGATAATGCAGTATATCACAATATACACATTTTACTGAAACACCATTTATATATAATGGCCCTTAATATATCAATTTTTTAAGGAATGTTAGACCTGTCACATTGAAAGATATTTTTTTTACAGCCATAAACATTGCAGATTTTTTTCTATTATATTTTCTGACCAGCAGATATTTTCAGCCTAAACAATGAAGCTTTTCTCATTTTATGAAGGTAAAAAAAACCTTTTTGGCCACTATATAAAATTACTCAATTAATCCAGATATTGCATAGTAATTCCTGAGGCAGTTCAATGTGATTACTTCTCGCTCCGTGTTTAGCGCAGGCATGAAAAACGTGACAACAGAAACACAAAACTTAGCGGAGGATCACAAATTCAATGAATTCACGAACCTCCAGCACACAAATTAGCTGGTTCTCTATAAATGACACGAGTGTGTTTGTGAATGTAAGGATTTCCCTCTTCATATGTGTGTAGAGTTGGAAAGGCCTCTGACGGAGCCGCAGATCAGGGTGGTGTGTAAACAGACTCTGGATGCTCTAGTGTATCTGCACGAAAACAAGGTCATCCACAGAGACCTGAAGGCTGGAAACATCCTGCTCACACTGGACGGAGATGTCAAACTGGGTGAGTGCATGTGGGAGAGGTTTAGACGACTTTTATGACCTTTTTTATGACCTTCTCAAATCAAATGAATACCATATGGACAGGGTAGAGCAGTGTCTATGGTAACATCCTAAATTGTAAATTGACTGAAAAAACAATGACAAAAACAAAAGTTTTTTTAAAGTAACACCAAGTAACTTTTCCTATTCGGTCGCCCTACTGGTTGGAAACGAAATTGTCCATTGCTGCTGTCGTAAATAATTTAGCCTACCGTCACACGCACGCTCGCTGTTTATCCAGCACCGGCTTTAGAATGAACAATGTCCACAGACAAGGTAGAGTATGTTACATGATTTCATGAAAGGATGATGTATTGCGACATCAGAAACGAAGAAAAACGAAATAATGACTATTGTAGCGCTTGACGTAAAGCAGTCGAATTTTCTAGTTCTTTTTGTGCACGGGTTCCTACCCGAAACCCGAAGTTACATAGTGCCAGTAAAAGCGATACAGACCCCGTCAGGCTATGGCAGACATGTCATTTCACTTATTTTAAGTCGATGTACCATCACAAGGGTCTTGGGAATATATTATGAAGGTTGAAAAACTACATAGTGTTACTTTAAAGAAAAAACACTTAAAGGGACACGCCGACTTTTTGGGACTTTAGCTTATTCACCGTATCCCCCAGAGTTAGATAAGTCCATACATACCCTTTTCATCTCCGTGCGTGCCGTAACTCTGTCTGACGCACCCACCGCTAGCCTAGCTTAGCACCGTATACATACTGGGAACTATATTTTCAGGAGGCGAAGCACTGCTAGTGCTAGTGATTTGCTGGCAGCACCTGAGAAGCCCTGTGGTGAGGAGCAGAGAGTTCGCTCAGAGTGTTGCACTAATCACTCCGCCCAAGTAGCAGTGCTTCGCCTTCTGAGAATATAGTTCCCATCCAGTACGTATACGGTTAAAAGATGCCTGTGTCTCATATGACCTTGTTATTTGTACACACTGTGACTATACAAATCACAACATATAAATTGGAAAATGTTGGCGTTATTTTGTCAGTTATTGGGAGCAGTATGCTAGCCGGAGCCATTTACTTCCAGTCTTTGTGCTAAGCTAGGCTAGCGGTGTGTGCGTCAGACAGCACCCACGGAGATGAAAAGGGTATGTATGGACTTATCTAACTCTGGGGGATACGGTGAATAAGCTAAAGTCCCAAAAAGTCGTGGTTTGGCAAAACATGGTCAGGTCAAAGTGTCTGAATCATTTTTGGTCCCAAATTGTTATAAATTTTATTGGTAGTCCACTGTATAGAGAATTTTGGGGTATAATATGTCACAGTTTACCTTATTTAGCTATCCTCACTTACATAAATGAACTATGGTGTCCTGCACCCACAAGTAATAAAATATCAGAAATTATATCTGGTGTCTGAATATTTTTTAGGTTTGAATGTGTGTGTATATATATTATAATTCTTCAAAAACACAAAATAGGCTGATTGAAAATGCAAACTCACTCTCTGACACTCTATGGTGTTTATGGAACAGCGGTTACCCCGGTGAACCCTGTATACAAAGCAGCTGAATTATGACAATTTTTACTCCGGAATGTAAACATTGTCATAATTAATTGACAGTAGATCAAAGTAATCGCTTGGTACAAATGTGCGGTGTTGTTCACTGAGTGCAAACAGCCTTGAAACTGCGATGGTGTAGAACGCGCAACAGCGTCAGGTTTTTAAACATTTCTTATAACAAGATATTTAAGACTTTTTATCGATTTAAATATGCTTAAATAAAGACTTTTTAAGGACCCACGAGGACCATGCTGTGTATGTGCAGCTAGTTAATCAGGTGATGTGTAATCTTTAAATATGCTTAAATAAAGACTTTTTAAGGACCCACGAGGACCATGCTGTGTATGTGCAGCTAGTTAATCAGGTGATGTGTAATCTTGAATTTATTATCAGAGTGACGGTGGAGTGTTTTTAGTTTTTTTGCTGATCAGCTGCATATAATCCAGTGCAGCGGGAGATTTCAGATGCCATGTGCTGATGAGCAGATTCACAGTTACGTAATAACATGGTAAAGAGACAGAGAGGAGCTGAGGAGTCTCATTTACATGTCAGACTAAACCGCAGCTTTTATAAACATTACATCATTGACCAGATGTAAATTATTCTGTGATGTTGGTGTATAAAACTTATATGGACACTTTAGCCACTGAATTTCATGCCATTAGATCACAAAATATCAAAGCAAGTGGCATTTTCTGTGAAGAAAGATTGCACAAGCCATCTTTTTATGCAGAACGCTTCCCAAAAAGAATATTTTCTGTATCTTTCAGCGGACTTTGGAGTGTCTGCCAAGAACACAAAGACGGTTCAGCGAAGAGACTCTTTCATTGGAACCCCTTACTGGCAAGTTAGAGTTTCAAAAAAGGAAGTACCACTTGTACTTGCACACATTGGCATTGCTGACACTCTCTTTCATTCAGGATGGCTCCAGAGGTTGTGATGTGCGAGACGTCTAAGGACAGGCCGTATGACTATAAGGCCGATATTTGGTCACTAGGAATCACTCTGATCGAGCTGGCGCAGATCGAACCGCCCAACCACGAGATGAACCCGATGAGAGTTCTGCTCAAGATCGCCAAAGCTGACCCTCCTACTCTCCTGCAGCCTTCAAAATGGTACAAAACAATGTGATTTGTATATGTATAATGTACGTACACTACCGTTCAAAAGGTTTAGAACTGTAAGATTTTTAATGTTTTTAAAAGAAGTGTCTTCTGCTCACCAAGGCTGCATTTATTTAATCCAAAATAGAGCAAAACAGTAATATGGTGAAATATTTTTACAGTTTAAAATAAATGATTTCTATTTGAATATACTGTAAAATGTAATTTATTCCTTTGATCAAAGCTGAATTTTCAGCATCATTACTCCAGTTTTCAGTGTCACATGATCCTTCAGAAATCATTCTAATATGATGATTTGATGCTCAAGAAACATTTATTATTATTATCAATGTTGAAAACAATTTTTCAGGATTCTTTGAATACGAAGTTCAAAAGAACTGCATTTATCTGAAATAGAAATCTATAATGTAACATTATACACTATCATTCAAAAGTTTGGGGTCAGTAAGACATTTTTGGAAAGATATTTTTATTCAGCAAGGATGCATTAAATTGATAATAAAAATGGATGCATAAATTTATCTTTCTAATCATAAAAAAGACTGAAAAAAAATAGTGCACAAATGTTTTCAACATTGATAATAATAGTAAATGTTTCTTGAGCGGCAAAACAGCAAACGTAATCTAAATGTAAATCTCAATAATCTAAATTACCGATTGGAAAGAAAATCCCATGTAAAATAATAATAAAATTGAATATTAATTTATTAATGTTTACAAAGAATAACTTTAAGGGAGCGTTAAATTATGGCAAATATAATCTAAACGTAAAAATAGGGGAAAGCATCACAATTTAATATACAGTAAATTAAAATTCCAATAAATATATATTTTTTAAATTTTTTTCTCATGATCTTATATCATGGCTTATGCTTAAAAACCTGAAATTAGATTTGTAAACAAATATATTTCAGGTATTGTAAATAATGTTTCTTTATTTATTTGTTTATCTGTTAATTTCCTTATTGCTTTTTTGTCAATATAAAGGTTTATAGGTTAACAATAAATGGGTTTATTTTCGAGTTTTAATGACCTTCTCTTCATCCGTCTGCAGGTCTCCTGAGTTCAGTGACTTCCTGAAACACGCACTGGATAAGAACGTGGACAACAGGTGGAACACAGCACAACTTCTTCAGGTGAATTGACTTTTTTTCTACCTTTATTTCAACACTTCTAATCTAAGGCTTTATCCACTCAATCTGGCCCTAAGCTGAGGCAGTATTGCTGCAGCCCCTCGATGTAAAAGACCCTTGTTTCCGTCACCCTGCTGCGCGGCCGCCAGCTGGTCCAGGTGCCTTTCTTGCCACATGAATCAGCAGCTGTTCATTCATTTGTCTGTGTCAGGCACTTTCTGCACCAGCCTTCATCCTTTGACGTCAGCAAAGGAGATTTTGTTTCCGAGGCTTTAAGTAGGCCAGCCTAGCACTGACTGCGTACATATGCACAAGTGCTAAACACTTCAGGAGAGATTCTGCTCTCTCAAGAGGCAACATGGGGTTGAAAATCCAGAATTCAAGTTTTCCTCCGATTAAGTTGATAATATCAAAGAAGCTGCACATTCTCAGACCAGCTATTGACTGTCTACAGCAGGTTTCAAAGCCAAGAAAGGTAAGAACTGGAGACTGGCATCCTCATGGGGCATTGATGTGCTCGTTTTCCTCTTGCATCACATTTTTGTGTACAATGCAATACATCTTAAAGGTCTTAAATTATGCTTCATTTTCTCTAAATAGTGATGCACAATATATTAGACAGTACCATATCAGTTATCAGTCAGTATTAGAATTTTATTTTTTTTATTTTATTGGAAATCTAGTTGTGCAGGCTCATTTCCACTTGTTTACATTTATATTTGACCATCATTAAGTTAATCTTCGAAAACTAATAATTTAATCGCACTGGTGTTTTTTGTAATTTATTTTCTTTTACTTAGCCATCTGTTTTCTGACAGGTTTCAAAATGTTATGAGATGAAGTTTGATTTATTTACCACTGTTTTCTTCCTTCATTCATTCCTTCAAAACAAATTTATTTATGTATTTTCTCATTGTTTTATTTTATTTTACACACTTGACTGAATTTGTTTCTCGAGAGATTTTTTTATACTGTACAATATAATGATGTTATCTCACTTGTGGCATTTGCAGTGTTTGATATAATTTTTTATAATGTGTTAAATGTATTTAGTCAGTTAAGTGCAGGATTAGTACAATTTTAATATCAACCATCTATTGGTTCTCAGCTTATTGGTATTGGTCAGAATTTAAATATGCTAATTCAAAATATATTAGCACGAGGGACATTTAACATAACACAGACACTTCTTATAAGATATACATACATATGCATACATATATACAGTGCTTAGCATAAGTGAATTGGAAATTGATCTTAATGCCTTAGTTAAAAAAAATCCAACCTTTAAGGACACCAATTTTTTGTGAATGAATAATGTATCATAAATAAATTGTGTTCTTCCTTAAAATACAGGGTGCATACGTCTGGACACCCCTATGTTAAATTCCCATAGAGGCAGGCATATTTTTATTTTTAAAGGCCAGTTATTTCATGGATCCAGGATACTATGCATCCTGATAAAGTTATCCTGGCCTTTAGAATGAAAATAACCCCACATCATCACATACCCTTCACCATATCTAGAGATTGGCATGGTGTTATTTCAGTTAGCCTAAGAGCTGGTTTGATTTGCATTGAGATATGATCTTATGGAAAGTGCCCCATCCCAATCTCTAATTTAACATAGGGGTGTATTGTAACATAAGCGTTATGTACCCTGTATTTTAAGGAAGAATTTTTATTTATTTATGATACATTAATCATTCACAAGATGATTTTTTTATTCCTCTTTTTAGTCAACTTTAGCATGGGTGTATTCACTTACGCTAAGCACCGTATGTGTGTGCGCGTGTGTGTGTGTGTGTATATATATATATATATATATATATATATGTGTGTGTGTGTGTGTGTGTGTGTGTGTGTGTGTGTGTGTGTGTGTGTGTGTGTGTGTGTGTGTGTGTGTGTGTGTGTGTGTGTGTGTGTGTGTGTGTGTCATTATTTTATTGTTATTTATTGTATTATTAATTTATTATTTTCCTGAAATTGCAAAAAACATCAGATTTAAAATGCAAAATTTTCCAAGAATTTATCTGGAACGGAGTGTTCTGACTGCTTTTTGTCAATGTTAAAATTAATAGTATCTTAGTAATATGTGCATGTGTAATTTTAATATGTTTATTCATATGTAATAGTAGTTCATCTTCATCCGTGCAGCACCCGTTTGTGAGTAGTGTAACTGACAGCCGACCCCTGCGGGAGCTCATCGCTGAGGCCAAGGCGGAGGTCACAGAGGAGGTAGAGGAGCTGAAGGAGGAAGAGGAGGAAGAAGATCATGAAGGAAACCTGGTAAGAGATTATAAGGACTGACAACACATTTAGAACACTTTTCAGAGAAAGATTAAAGCTAAAAAAGTCTGGATGAATGTTGTCAAAGAGAATGTCCTGAGGTACAGATTTCTGATTGCTTAGTTATAGCAGAAAAGAGTTACCTCAAGTAATGTTTGGGCTTCATTCTGATTCCTAACAATACGTATGAGCTGCATCAATCATTAACTTGTTTAAAATGATCTTACCCTCAGCTTCGCGGACACAAGCGCGCACCATCTGACGCTAGCGTCGGCAGCTCTGAAGATGAGAAGCTTCCCCAGTCGCCGTCCACCTTGGAGTCTGTTCCTGAAAAGATCGAGGACGTCGCTACACCTAAGCTACCAGATGATAATCTTATAGCTGGAAAAAAGAAAGAAGAAGAACCTCCGAAGGTGGACGAGAACCACATCCGGGATGTAACAGTACCTGGATCCAAGGAACAAGCTGTGGAAGAGTCTCAAGAACCTAAAGCTGAAGAAAAGGCTGTAGAAGCTGAGGTTGTTCTTCCAGAGACTCCTGCTGACACGATAGTCCAGAGGCTGGAGCAACCAGCCAAACCTGATGGAGAGAAACTGGAGGAGAAAAAGGAGGTGGTGGGCAACGGTGAGCTCATTCAGGAAGTGCCTGCTTCAGACACGGCTTCAATGGGGACTCCAACTGAGCCCACTGAACAAGCGGAGCCAGTGACAGAAGTATCTCCAGTGAAAGAAGTAGAGAAGGCTGAGGAAAAGGAGAAACCTGCAATGGTGGAGAAACAAAGCCCAGTGAAGCCTAGGTATGTGAAGAAGCAAGACTCTGACTCTGGAATAAGTTCGACAGCTGACAGCAACAGCAGCATAGACCTGAACTTATCCATCTCCAGCTTTATTAGCAAGTCCAAGGAGCCAGGAACCATCTCTCAACAGGTGAGAAACACCTACTATAAGCTGTCATTAATTTATACACGCTAGTCACCACACAATAGAAGATCACAGAATTAGTGGTGTGTGTGTGTGTGTGTGTGTGTGTGTGTGTGTGTGTGTGTGTGTGTGTGTGTGGTGTGTGTGTGTGTGTGTGTGTGTGTGTGTGTGTGTGTGTGTGTGTGACAGAGGGATTCATGCCGCTGTTTTGACTCATTTGCACATTTGATAAGCTCTTCACTTGTTCTCAGCTGCTCAAAATACCATCATATGCAGCTATGCACATAAAGCGAGCGCATTTATCCCAGAACACAACATTGGTTTGGATATTTGGCAAATTCTGTCGCAAAATATGCGTAATAAAAGCTTACCAAGGTTGTGAATGTATCCCTATGCCTTTAGGTTTGGTATATTTAGGTTTTTGTGTTAAAATGCCAATGTGAACGCTAAGCCGACAAAGGCTAAAAAAAATGTTTGGTCCGGACCAAGCGAACCAAACTACAAATGTGAACCCACCCTAAAACGCTCTTGTGTGTGGGGCTAATTCCAAGGCTCAGTTGCTAATTCCAAAACTTAATTTTAGATATGCTGACTTATGCTGTTATTTGAGAGAGAGGAAGCATGAGAGAAAGAGATTGATTGATTAAGCAATTAAAATGTTTAAATATCACAAATAAAATAGATATTGTGAATTATTAGTTAATCATATTGTGTGGGAAAATGGCCTGTCTTCATTTTATGCATTTATTTATACTGAGTTTAAGTTTTAACATTTTAAATCTATAGGCTAAAATAAATTATAAAATTATACAAATGTATTGTGAATTATTAATTTAACAAAAGTTTGTGAAAAATGACATGCCTTGATTTAATTTATTTACTGGGTCTAAGGTTTCGCATTTAAACAATTTGAATCTTTAGGCTACGAGGCTGTTTGGTCAAAATGTCTTTTTTTTCTTGACTGACTTATTTTTACCTATTTGACCTATTAAGAACAAATTAATGAAGGCCATTTAATCTAAAAATAAAATTATAATATTGAGCTATATTTAAAAGGCTAAAAAACATCAGGATTTTTTTTTTTTTTTGCAGTATTTCCACACAGTATTAAAACTAGAATGTGTTGTTGTTCTAGGACAACAAGAGGCAGAAAAAAACTCTGAAAAAGACTCGCAAGTTCATTGTGGATGGTGTGGAAGTCAGCGTGACGACATCAAAGATCATCACAGACAATGACACCAAAAGCGAGGAGATGAGATTCCTCCGGTGAGCCATCAGCTGTTTAACTGCTCTTAGACACTTTGCATGTTTGCCTCATGTTTGCATCATATTTGCATTCATTGGTAAAACTTTAGTTCTGCCTGTTTCATTTTGTGGCAGAAATGTTTTAGTTCTGCCTCTTCTCATTCTTATAGCAACATCTCCTGTTTTGGTAAATGCACACAGACTGGTAGTTCAAGTGTCCAATCATCTTTCATGGCTGGGTGATTATAAACGCGGCGTTGGGCTGTTTTCATACCACAAAGCGACAAAAGGTTTCCCGTGCGGTGTTTATTAGTATGTTTTACAGATAACAGCCCCATATTCCAACACCAGATGTGTGAAAGGGAAAACAAGCTGAGTAATACTTCCTGTTCCTCTCTGGGAAAGCTTCCTGTTAAACTGGATAGTGGCAATTTTTTTTTTCAGAAAAACCTTATACAGTTTTTCCTCCATTTCAATTTTAAACAATTTATAAATTATTATTTGGTAATCCTAAACCTATTGTCATTTATAAAGAAGTATGGGACTAAGAAAACAATGAAAATACAGTCATAGTCTTTAAAGTAATGATATTAAAAAAAAATCATATTTACATACTTAATGCATGATCCTTTTGCGTGATTCCAGTTTATACGTAAAAATGTCACATTTCAGAAGTAAAATGGGTTGTGAATGCTGTTTAATGTTGAATTTGGAATAAGTAATAAAATACCTTTTTACTCCGTGATGTTTCTAAATTGGCATTTGCTGGTGGATTTAAAGATTAAAGGGTTAATTCCCCCCAAAATGATACTCGGCCTCATGTCGATCCAAACCCGTAAGCCTTTCGTTTATCTTCAGAACACATATGAAGATCTTAATGAAATCTGGCTTGAAAGTGGTAGTTGCGTAGACTGTCAATGGAGGGACAGAAAACTCTCATATTTCATTTAAAAGATCTTCATTCGTGTTCTGAAGATGAACGAAAGGCTTACGGGTTTGGAACGACATTAATGACAAAACGCAAACCTTTTAGAAATTGGACATTGCTTTACCATAGAGATGGTGCTTTAAAACCAGGCTTTTTTTTTTACAAAATTCTCAAATTTTTTGACATCGGCTTCAGATTTGGAACAACTTAGTTAGACATATGGCTTTGATTTTGTAGCAATTTCTAGTCTAAATGTGCTTAAACACCATAGGTGGGTCTGTTGTTGGATCAGTGTTAAAGGATTGTTAAATGTGTGTGTTTCAGGCGTCAGGAGCTGAGGGAACTGAGACTTTTGCAGAAAGAGGAGCAGAGAGCCCAAACTCAGCTCAGCAACAAACTCCAGCAGCAGAGGGAGCAGATCTACAGACGCTTCGAACAGGAAGTCACGGTGAGCCACAACAAACAAAGACATTAAGATCAGAATCGCGGTTTCATTGATGGAACTACTGAATCATATCAAGGGTCCAATATCAATCAAATTAAAGGAAACAGAAGGAAAGTGCCTGCGTCTGCTTCCACGATAAAATAGTGCCTGATTTCCAGGGCAAAAATAAATGCAATCGGACAACGCTTCACTGGGATCTTCTTTAAAATGTCACCTTGAAACCACATAATCTACCAAAAAGCCTGCCAAGATACTCTGCTGATGTGATTATTATTTTAAAGGTTTTCGTTTTTACATTAGTAGCCTTAGTTAGATGCTTAAACCTTGCTTTCCTGAGACTAATGGTGTTGCCAATCCCAGAAACACTGGCAGGACTCTGACCGAATTACATCACATGCTTAACAGCTTCATTATTTTTGGAGTGTGTAATCCGTGTCTGACTATTAAGCGTAGGTCAGTATTTTAAGCCACCTGAGATTGTGCCAGTTAACCTGGTCAACAATCATTTTTCCTGTTCATTATTTTTATTCTAGTTAATAAAACTAAATGAACTTGAACTAAACTTTGGTTGTCATCTGGAAAAGATCTCTAGATTCTCATGTTTTTATTTCTTGTGTTTAATATATATATATATTTGGTATGCATGTCTATTTCTATTTATCTCAGTATTTTGAATGGGTCTATAGAGGCGATTCGTGTAGATCTGCTTTATAATTTCTGTGTTTTCTTGTCTCGCTAGAGTAAGAAGCGTCAGTATGATACGGAGGTGGAGAATATGGAACGGCAACAGAAACAGACCATCGAGCGCCTGGAGCAGGAACACACCGATCGTCTCCGAGACGAAGCCAAACGCATTAAAGCTGAGCAGGACAAAGAGCTCTCCAAGTTTCAGAGCACGCTCAAGAACCGCAAGAAAGAGGTATGGAAGAGTTTAGGATCCCTGCTTTCCAGAAGAAGCATTCTGGGCAAAAAATAACATGATTTGATTTTTTTTTGGAATTTTTTTTATTTTCACTTACTAAAGTATTCTTATGGTTTAAATACGAATCCGTTTACATGGGATTGAACTGACTGTACCTCACAGGATGTTGCTCATGTGATGATAGACTCACCAGCGCCGCCCTGCAGGACGTAAGCGGCATGTCTGTTGAATGTGTGCTGTGAAACATGAATCTGCTTTCCTTTACTTTCTTTCCTTTTTACGATCAGTGTTTAGTCTCAACTGCAGGAGTTTGGCCAGAATTCAACCATACAGATGGTTAAAGCTGTTTCATTCTTCTTTTCAACAGTACTGTCATTCTGTCAGTAATCTCGGCATGTAATGGAAGTTGCGATAGTCTTTTATTCCTTATTGTGACGTTTGTCCAAGTGAAAAAAGAAAAAATGTTGGGCGGGACTTGATTTTCGCCATGGGGAATTGATTGGATGGTTGTGGTTTGCTATTGGTGGATCTCATGTGAGTGACAGGTTGTCCCGCCCTCACGCCAGTAAACACGTCATCAGAGAAGATCTTGATTCTTTTCGAGAGTAAAATAGTTCATTACAGCTTTTCTATTTATGATACACTGTCAAAAGGTTCCATCTCCCCCTTCAAAATGAACGTGTGTGTATATATGCTGTTTTATTGTTAGTTGTTAATGTTGTGTTTGTGTGTTTTTAAAGGAGCAGGAGTTTCTTCAGAAGCAGCAGCAGGATCTGGACAGCGCTCTGAAGAAGATCATTCAGCAGCACAAACATGAGCTGGCCACCATCGAGAGAGACTGTCTCAACAACAAGCAGCAGCTCCTGAGAGGTCAGACTGGACACCCCACTCAATATTATCCTTAAGTCTCTTTCTCTTCCTCCCCAATGGATTGTTTACAGCTTTTGATGTGTTAGCAGTTCAGAATATTCAGACAGGGCTCTAGTCAGCTGTTTGTGTGGTGAGCAACAACACCCCACAGAATTAGAGATATAATAAACTGCACACTACCTTTTTTTAATATTCAACTAAAAGTGGAACTTAAAGGTTGTGTAGGTAAGACATTTATAAAAAACTTTTTTCCAAATTTGTTTAAACTTTTTTATATATATCAATGCATAATTAAAATCTAAGTACTCTGAAAAAAAGAGTATAAAAATCGATTGACTCTAGACCGTTTAATCTGCATTAAACACAGCTCATTATTTCGAACCGGGACGAAACAACGGATTGGCCTAGGCGACTGTCACTCTCTCGCAACCATGGCAACCACCCCTTCGCCACACAGGACCTGCCCTTTTGCGCGCACTCGTTTGGTTTGTGTAATTCAAGAGCCACGGAACCTAGGATTACCAAAACAATGGCAGAGAAAGACCAAAGTCCACATTTGCAGTTCACGAAGGCAAACCAGTCAAAAAAAGGAAGTCATTTACATTACAAGAAAAGGTAATGAACAAAAAGTTGTTGGATAAACAAAGAAATAAAACTCGGGTGAATATCGGCGAATACCCTAGTAGCACGACCTCTTGCACGACCTCCTCTGCTTCGCCCTCGACCACGGTTCTGTCCTCGAGCTGACGATGTGGTACTTGTCTCGGGAGTGTAGTCCTCATCAGAATCAACTATGCTTTCATCAAGCAAACTCTTACATGCAGAACATCATATATATGTTATAAATCTTACACGAAATTCATCTACATCACAGTGTAAATGCTGGCAATGGAACAACGTGTATCACGCAACCTGTGTTTAGCTTTGCCTTATAGATAACTAGCTCGTTAGCGAATCAATAAATATATATTGTAAAGTTTACCAATATCAATATGCTAGTTTGATAGTGAGTAATAAAATACAACTTATTTGTTTAACTTCATAATGATAAAGTTAGATTTTTTTATTTACATGTGTGTCTGACATGATGTCACTACATGCACTCGTTCCTCTACTCTTCGCTCGTCTCAGGTAAATAATGCGTCTTCAGCTCAGCTGTCAGAGTTGCTCGTTCATGTGTTTTGGGGGCGTGGCTTTGGAAGGAGACCAGAAGGGAGGGGGTGAAGTGAATGGAAATAATGAGCTGTCTTTAAAACAGTCGTGAGAGGTCTACAGACACTCGATTTTTATACTTTCTTTTTCAGAGTACTTAGATTTTAATTATGCATTGATATATATAGAAAGTCTAAACAAATTTTGAATTTTTTTTTTTATAAATGTCTTACCTACACAACCTTTAAGGCCCACTCAGTGAAACCATTCACTCATCTAACTAATCTTCAGACCAAGTCTGCAAAACTGCAAGCACATACGCTTTACACTCAGTTTGAAATTGAAAAACAAACTTTTTGCAAAATTTTAAAGTTCTCTACATACCATTCATTCACCGATGGCCTACACCCAATGATCATGTGTAAAAGCACTTACATAAATTGATCACAAAGAAATCAAAACTCAGTTTTGAGAAAGAACGAAATTATTTGTACCCCCTTGCATTTGTGTTAATAGTGTAAATATACATATATAAACACACACACACACACCACACACACACACACACACACACACACACACACACACACACACACACACACACACACACACACACACACACACACACACACACACACACACACAGACAGCGCTTTAGAAACAATATAGGTTGTTTCACAGCAGTTTCACAATAAATTCAAAATCGCCTGAGAAGCAGCTCTAACAAGCAAATAGTGTCAATATTCAGCTCAAGTCACGTCAGTGTTGATTCAGTTCAGTTCAATTACTGTAAAATTCATCAATTGTACATGCATATACTCTATACCGTGTATTTGTGCACATACATGTATGTGACAAACTCCTGTTTACTCCACTGCACACTGAACAAGCAAAAGACACAAGATAGCAGTGTTTTACATTTTTCACATCTGTGTGTAGTTTGGTGTGTATGTGGCTAATCATTTTATGTTTGTGTGTAGACTAGTTACTAAGCAAAAACACAATTTTTGGAAGAGTTGAAGGGATAGTTCACCCAAAAATGAAAATTAGCCCATGATTTACTTACCCTGAAGTCATCCTTGGAGTATATGACATTCTTCTTTCAGACAAATACAATCAGAGTTATATTAAAAAATTGCATTGCTCTTCCCAGCTTGATAATGGCAGTGAATGGCTGGATGACTTTGGAAGTCCATCAAAGCGCATCTATTCATGATTAAAGTGCTCGACAGGGCTCTCCAGGGACTAATAAAGGCCTTCTGAAGTGAAGCGAATAGTTTGTGTAAGAAACATATCCATATTTAAAACTGTATCGACTTACGGCAAAAGAGTAACACTTGAACTTGATGAATTGACTTCAGGATGAGTAATTTATGGGCTAATTTTCATCTATCCCTTCACTATCCCTTTAAATAGTTTTGAATAATGTGTTTGCTTTTGCAAGAGATGTTTGATGTTTTGCATGTTGTGTGTGTGGTTTGTGGTTTTGTGTGTAGAGTTTCAAGAAATTGAGCCAAAGTTTCAGAAATTGTATGTAAGCAATTTGAAAAAACTGTAACTGTAAACTGTTACTCAGAAAGGAATTCAATTGATCAAAAGTGACGGTAAATGTATAATACAAAAAAATGTCCATTTCAAGTAAATGCTGTTCTTTTGAACTTTCTATTCATTAACATATCCTGATTTTTTTTTATCACGGCTTCTACAAAAATATTAAGAAGCACAACTGTTTGATAATAACCAGAAATGTTTATTGAGCATCATATTAGAATGATTTCTGAAGGATCATGTGACGCTGAAGACTGGAGTAATGATGATGACAAAGAGAGAAAAGGGATTCTTTCACAAACATCAAAACATCTTACCACCCCAAACCTTTTAACGTTAGTATATATCGGTACCATATTGGTTTTCAATATTGGTTGTTGTGATGCATACATTTGTAGTGCTTATAGCATTTTAAAGTACTGCTTGTATTATTATTATTTTTTACTTTAGACAGTCAGAGAATTTTAATATCAGCCATAACATAAAAATAATGATCGGCTCATATCCATAATTTAAACTAGTTTTAATATCGACACATACCGACTCAGCAAAAGCTGTTTCCATCCATCTATTTTAATGCTTATTTTCGGATATCACATAAAAACATTCTGGATGCAACTGCCAGGATGTGCATAAAAAACTTGTGCATACAATTGAGGGAGATATATAATTTTATTTGATAAGAAGACATAAGCATAAACTACATTTACCAAATAAATCCTTGATCGCCACAGATAAATCATGTGACTTTGCCTCAGAGATGTGATTGGATAACTCGACTAACCAGCGGACCGATTTCATTGCACGGCCATGCATCTAAATGTTAGTCTGTCATCAAAATAATTTGGTATGACTTCCCAGAAGCGTCTCAAACGATTGCATTCCCAACATCAGGCATCTGAAAGCAAGATATCATGACAGCATTTGTTGCTTTAAAGTAATTTGTGATAGAGGGAAAAAAATTTGATTACATATTTACGATATTTAGAATTTCCCAGGAATGATTTTGTTCTTAACACATGGGATGCAAATGTTTTATGCGATATTCAACTTTTGAGCATTGTTAAATTCACAACTTTGGGTGGAAACTTAGCTATAGTTACCATGTGCTCTGGTACTGGGCTAGCTTTTGTCACACAGGGTGCCATTTGAACTTTAAAAAAAAACGTTCCTGATTCTTGCAGCCAGAGAAGCCGCCATGTGGGAGCTGGAAGAGCGCCACCTACAGGAAAAACACCAGCTGCACAAGCAGCAGCTGAAAGACCAGTACTTCATGCAAAGACACCAGCTGCTCAAAAGACACGAGAAGGTGACTTCCCACATCAGCCTTATACAGTATGTGCACTTCTGGTTGCTATGTTGTGATTTTAAACTCTGAGTGTGTTTTTCTCCAGGAAATGGAGCAGATGCACAGGTATAACCAGCGTCTGATGGAGGAGATGAAGAGCAAACAGACTCAAGAGAGAACCAGACTGCCTAAGATCCAGCGCAGTGATGCTAAGACCCGCATGGCCATGTTCAAAAAGAGTCTGCGCATCACAACCACAGGGGTCACGCCGGAACTGGAACGTGAGAGGGTCAAACAGGTCAGAGGTCGTATAAGGTTCAGGCTTAAAGGTGCAGTAAGCGATTTCTGATTCATGCTGTTGAAAGTGACCAACACAGTTGTAGCCAATTAGGAGTAGGGGGCGTGTCCACTCATGATGGGGGAGGAAAGAGAGTGAGATTTGAAGACTGTAGAAAGAGAGAACGGCTTTACAAAAGAGAAAAGTTCAGAGGAATAACACTGGAAAAAAGAAGGGTTATGATCAGGCGTTAGCTTTAGGAACCACGTCAATATTAGAAAAGCGTTCCAGCGCTGGAGAGAGTTAAGCGGGTAGGCCTGAAACCGGACGCAGAGGTTGCGTTGTTTTTGCTCCATATGCGAGTAACATTGGTTTTGCCATGTTTCACAGAACCAAGATATGCTTTACATGCAATGTGTCATTGTTTGTCTGGAGCTGCTGGCGACTGCCAACTCTAGCTTGTATATACTCTTGTGTACTGTATGTTCTTTTTTTGTCGTTTGTTCGTTATCTTTATTTTTCGTGAAGCATTATTTTGCTCCGCTTCTACTATAAAGTGTATCTTGCATTGTGTGTTTGTGGGGACAGATACATGAAGGGAAAGTATACATTTCTTGGGTTGATTTTTGGGTTTCTCAGAAATCACTTACTGCACCTTTATTTCTACAAGAACCTCTACCACATAATTCTACAAGTTTTATGAACTTACAAAGTTGATTGTTTTTGCGGAAACATGCAGCAATGTTAAAATTCTTGTATTTATAATGATATTACATTTTAAGATTTGCTAAAATGACATTTTATGGTCATCTATAAAAAAAATTGTGGAAATTAACATTCTCAAATAAATATTGATATGATATGGATTTAATATCAATGGATACCAATTCATATCAATATGGTGCAGATATATTGTGCATTCCTAAATATTTCAACTTATTGCACTGATCGTTTTCTTCTTGTAGTTAGTGTTTGTGTAGTAATTCTTGTATGTTTGTGTGGCCGATGAACAGTTTGCAGCACAGGAGGAGAAGAGACAAAAGAACGAGCGTCTCCATCACTCCAGAAACATGAGAATCAGATGAGAGACCTGCAGACGCAGTGCGACGCCAACGCCAGAGAACTCCAGCAGCTGCAGGTACACTGGAGCATTCTCGACCAGAGGAACAATACAGCATGTGTTTTATTGTTAACGGTTACTCCGTTATAAGAACGAAACAGTAACGTGCCTTGTGTGTGTGTGTTGTAGAATGAGAAGTGTCATCTGTTGATCGAGCATGAGACTCAGAAGCTGAAGGAGCTGGATGAGGAGCACAGCGCAGAGCTCAAGGACTGGAGAGAGAAACTCAGACCCCGCAAGAAGGTACGACACTATATTGAACCTCAATCATAGTTCTGAAGGGCCAATCACTCTTTTTGCAATGTTGCACATGAAACCTGAAATACAAATTTATATAGACTACCATTCGAAAGTTTGGGGTCGGTAAGATTTTTAAAAATATTTTTGAAAGTAGTCTCTTATGCTCACTAAACTGAAATATTATTACAAATTCTATTTTATTATTAAAATGTAATTTATTCCTTTGATCAAAGCTGAATTTTCAGCATCATTACTCCACTCTTCAGTGTCACATGATCCTTCAGAAATCATTCTAATATGATGATTTGAAACATTTCTTATTATTATCACTTTTGAAAACAGTTGTGTGCTGCTTAATATTTTTGTGGAAAAATATACTTTTTACATTTTTTTATTAATCTTTGATTAATAGAAAGTTCAAAAGAACAGCGTTTATTTGAAATAGTCAATACATATATAATGTTGCAAAAGGTTTCTGTTACTTTTTATCAATTCAATGCATCCTTGCTGAATAAGATTAATTTATTTCTTACTGATCCCAAATGGTTGTGTATTTAATTTTCACTTTTTTAATGGTTATTTTTTTATCTTAATTAAACCAATATATTGTAATGTTGAGCAATTAAACTTCATCATAATAATTCAAATAAATTAATGAACTTTCCATGTAAATTACTGAGACTTTTCAAAGCTGCACTCACTCCCTTATTAAAGATGCCATGTTGAGATCACGACCAGCCACATTTATTCCTATTACAAGACTTTCTCACACAGAAATAATTGACCATGGCTGTCTATGAAAAGCTTTTGTGTGATGCTTCATCCGCACCACTGGATGTCAGCAAAACATTACTGAGTGCACCTTTAATATTGAACACTTCCACCATTTTTGATTAGTGCATTTACTAAGAACATGAAATCTCTCTGTCCAGGCCCTTGAAGATGAGTTTGCCCGTAAGCTACAAGAGCAGGAAGTGTTCTTCAAAATGACCGGGGAGTCTGCATGCCTTAACCCCTCCACCCAGAGCCGAATCTCTAAGTTCTACCCCGTCCCGAGCGTCCACTCCACTGGGTTTTAAAGCACAGAGATGCTGAACTGCTATGTGACTGAACCTCTGCTGCCTCCTTCCCTCCGATCGCTGCCGTCAGCCAGAACGGAGGGCCCAATTCTTCTATTGCTTTGATTTTATTTCGTTTTATTTAAGCTTTAAATGTGGATTTTCAGTGTGGTTGGTTTTCCAAAACATTTCAGTGATGGTTTATGAAAGATAGTGTGATTTAATTCTATATGCCACTTAATGAATCTCTTTTTCCATTTTCTTCTTTTTTTATTTATTTAAAAAAATGTCATTTTACCTCCTTTTTTTGGTCTCAAAGTATTAATCGTGGTTTACTGTGGTATTTTTAGGACTATATTCGCTAACGTGGACAGTTCAACTTCGGGCTGATTTGCTTGAATTATTAAATATCAAAATCAGTCAGAATAAAGCTTTTGATTCTGCCAAGCAACATTTTTTACAACTCTAATGAAGTTTATTTGCACATTATTTAGAGAAATACATTTTCAGGACATAATGTTAAATGTTAATTCATGATTTATTGGTTATTTCCTGTATGAATTACAGGATATATTTGAATTTCCATTATCTCGCATCACTTTTTGTGAGCTTTGTTTATTATCATAAAATGGATTTATACTTTAAGTAGCAGCCATATTCATTTCTTTGAAGCATTTTAGCATATCAGCCACACTGTATGCAAATATTTTGGCATCACTGTGGAAAGAAGTACATTTGCACTTGTTCTGCTATGCAATGTGAACATGTAGCTGCATTAATCATCTCAACTTTACAATTCATCTACAAACTTTAAAGCAAAAGAGCCCAATCTTTTCATATTGTTGATACTGTGTATTCTCCAAAAAAATGGCAATTCTTTTTCCTGATTACATGCGTAACTGGAGATTCACCCAGACATTGCTACACTACTTTTGTGTACTTCTCGGTGAGACTGTATAGAGGATGATTTTCCTGTTAACTAATTTAATTTAAATAGTTTTTTTTTAGCATTTTTTAGTAAAAGATTTTTTCTTCATCTAAGTTCACTTTCAACATGCAGTTCTAAATGTGTTTACTGCATTTACATTTATGGCGTAGTCTGTAAAAAACGCACAAAACGACTGTGAAATCTGTGGAGACAGAAAACATGAAGTTCTTGTCATTGATATAACCTGAGAGCAATGTTCATGTTTTACTGTAAAGAGAGTGCTGTGCGCCTTCTGATACAGGAATTCGCATAATCAGTACTTTGTCTTGATTTATTTTATTTTTTTTCATTTTATTTCACAAAATAACTGTTGTAAGATGTATTGTGTTTGTGTCAAATATCAAATCGTGATTATAGGAAGCTACTGTAATTAAAGCATTTGTGGTGAATAGTTCAGTTGTGTGGGTCTCTGTATTCATGAATATAAGATAAATACTTAGGGTATAGAAAGACCGTACACTAACAAGTCCCGCCTTCTAAGTAAAAGAACCTATCGCCAATTGATTTCAACAGTTCCTGCCATTTTTTTAAAGGCAGGGTAGGCAGTTTGTTTCTAAAACACTTTTCCCCAAATTTGTTTAAACTGTCTTTATATACCAACAGATATCTAAAATGTAAATACTCTGAAAAGGAGAGTATAAAAATCGAGTGTCAAATCCTCACAGGGCTGCAATAAACACAGCTACTCTTTCCACTCGGGATGAATGCAATGATTTGCTGGGCGACTGTCACTCTCCCTCGCTACAATGGCTACCAACCTGCTGCTACAGGACCTGCCCACATGAGCGCACCCAGAGAGGCACGTACCGGCCGGAAGCTAGGAAGTCTCACAATCATGGCAGAGATAGAGCAGTCAAAATTCCCAGTAGCCTACCACCTGACTGGTACGATCTGAAGCTTTTGAAAATCTGACTAAAATTCAAAGGTACAAGTGTGCACTTTAGGGAGGTAAAGAACTACAATTCCATGAAGCATTGCAAATAGCGTAATCGAAATTTAAAACTACTCATGTACAGATTGCATTTTTTATTCCAAAATATGTGTATACACAAACATTTCAGTATTTTGAGAGCCTAGGGAAATCGATTCGATTACATCATTTACAGTGCTTTATGGGAGTGGGCGGAGCTAACAAGATCTTTTTGACTCTGATTGGTGTAACAGCTGCCGTTAGAAGCTTGCCAGTTGCTATAGAAAGTCTGAGCTACACGTATTGACATGTATTGCCTGAAAAATGCTGTTTTGATTTGAGTTTTTAATGAGACAGTTGTTTTCAGATTTCCTTGGTGATTTGGTGAACAGCTTTGGAATATTTGATGTTTCAAAGATGGCCGCCGAGTGAAAGGACTTGCCTTAAAGGGACTTTGATATTAGGTCTTCAGAAGTCTCAGCTTAAAAACAAAAACAAAAATCTTTATTTCTCAATTTAAAAGTCAAAAAGCTCATTTTAAACATCCACATCCCCAGATTATGTGAAATCCCATTTTGCAGTCATGCACTCACATATTAATGACGAGTAATACATTTGAATTTGTTCTTGTAATTATTGTAAATTTAGTGTGAATATGTTTATATTTTGGTGACAAATCTTTGTCAAAAAAATAGAAAAGTCTAAATTAAAATATTTACATGTCATTTTTAAGCATAAGCTGCTAAAGGTACACACACTGCTATCTGTCTAAATTCCTGTGCTCCTCCTCCTCCTCCTCCGGGTGACGTATGAAGCCTCACCTGTGGGGTAAAAAGGTTTGTCATAAAATTATCATCAAGAAATACTGTATCTTATGATCAATTATATATTTTGTAAACTGGCTCATACCCTTTTCTCCTTTCAGGCCTGGGAAGCCTGGGAGGCCTGGGCTGCCTGGGCTGCCTCGGCTGCCTGGAAAACCTGGATTGTACAGTAGTAAAATTACAAGTTGAAACAAATATTGATAAATGATATTTGAACACTTGTCCATGCAAACAGGCAATTTCAATGAATACTCCAGTAATTATTAACCGTATTAGCCCTGTAAAGCCTGACATACTGTATTAAATAATAGTACACAAATTGATTGGTTAATTGAACCTTTTTGACAATAAGCACATCAGCACTTTATGGCTCATATAGTGAGAATATGTAGCTTAAAGGAGGAAAAAAACACTGAGCAAAAATATGCACTTTGGTGCTTTTACTGATATTAATGTGGCCTAAAAGATAGCTTGTGTAGTAAATCAATGAGATCTTTATGAAAGTATAGCAGACGACTTGTATCAATATCAGTTGTCACTTTATGTCTCCAATTAATATGTCTTAAGATATTTACATGATCAAAGCTCTGTGGTTTTATTGGGGTGGGGCAAAACAATACAATGCATTACAATGATGATATATGATATAATGATGTACCATATTTGATACTCATATTTTCTAAAAATGATCAAGCAAACCGAAGTTGCTTCAGTCCAGGTGTCCATTTTTAAATATTACTAATACTATAAAAGTTATTCTTATGTAGCCTACTTTATAAAAATCAGAAATATTTCACAGCAAAAAGGCATGTGAACCTCGACCTGAAGGTGGACATTTTTTGTATAATACTAAAAGACCATTTTACTTGTTAAAAAAAAGTGTGAAATATCAATCAAATGACAGAAGGCACTTTAGGTTATTCGGTTTTATAGGTTATATAAGTTTTGTTGATCATTTAGGGTACGTTTATATACGACAATGATAGAAAAACAGAAACGTTTTTTATTGTACAGATAACAATGTTATCCATTCACACGGATCCACGAAAAACGACTAAAACACTATTTATGCACGGCAGGTCAGTAGTTAGCAATGTCACTTTGTAAAGAAAGACAAAGCGCCTGCGCACATACGCATTACTTTATGGAGCACTTGAGCCATGTACAACGCGCACGCCGATAGACTAAACACGTAATACGCATGCCATCACCTTTTTCACAGATTCATATTTTTGTTGTTTAAACAGATGATAACAGTTTCGTTTTCAGTATCGTTGCACTCTAAAACCCTTTTTCAAAAGCTTGCGTTTTTTGGTCAAAACACGAGAATATGCAAGTACAGAAACACGCTGCAAAAAATCACAACACAAACAAATACAGAAACGCGCTGCAAATAGCACAGACCACAACGGAAATGTTTCCAGGGGTCCCCAATAAGTACCGAACCCGGCTGGGACATAGGCTGTGTTCCAGTCAGCTTTTACACACGCACTTGAGAACTTTTGTCCTTTTGTCGTGTAAATGAACAGCAAAACGCATAACGTATAAGTTTTCCATTTTTTAGTTGAAAACGGTATTGTGTATATGTCCCCAGATGTCTTCGAAATTTTCTGAATTAATTTTAATTTGTTTTCATTTATTTGATATTTTAATGAAAGTCTAACAGATGCAGACATTTTTGTTAATTTTGGTTAAAAATACACAACGTTTGTTACGTCGCTGTAGGCCTGACATAATTTTTATGGATTTGTTTCTTTGTAAACAGGGCAAGTCAATTCACTTTCTAGTATCTTTCACACAGATACCAAATGAAGGTAACTAGGTTTAATTGCTTTGCTGGCCAGTTTCATATGTCCGTGTGATAAAAAGAGCTTGTACCTGGATTTCCCATCTCCCCTTTCGGTCCAATCATACGGTGTTCTGTAGAAATTATGTATTTGTAAATTAATTATTCATATTAAATGCATACATTTTTTTCTTTTGAACCAGTTCCTTCTTGCCTCTAATATAGTCCATGATTTCATTCATGTTGGTCAGTTCTACGCTGATTCCTTGTGGTCCAGGTGGTCCTGGAGGCCCTTGTAGTCCTGGAGGCCCTTGTAGTCCTGGAGACCCGAATAGTCCTGGTAACCCAGGTGGTCCTGCTGGTCCTCGTGCTCCTGGTCGACCTATCAAACCACCTGGGCCCTGTAACAGGTCATTAGCTGTGGAAAAATGCAAATACATAAAACTCAATAATTCCTAAAATAAATATATAAAGGTACTACCAATATCTTGTTCACATTTACCTTTATGCATTTAGCAGACACTTTTATACAAAGCGACTTACAAAAGACAAACGAAAGCCATTTGTCAAAGAGCCAACAATATTCGTAGTATACAATGCATAATGTATTAAACTACTATTAGGAAGCAAGCTAGAGAAGAGAAGAAATGCAGAGAAGAAGGTGTTTTGATATGTGTATGCGTGTAAGTGCATTAGGTCGCCACATGTAGAGTAACTTACACTTAATGTAATCTGCAACCTGTTTAGCGATGGCTGGATAATCCAAATTCTCGTCACCACTTGGGTGCCCTGCAGAAGTAAACAAACTACCATTAAACTGCTAAAAAGAGACTTAAAAACAAAATAGAGTTAATAAACACTGTTCTTACTCTTGATGAACTCCTGAGGTTCTGCACGGATTTGCTGTTGGTTTTCATTCACCGCGTAAGACACTATTCCTCCAGAGCTTCCTGGTGGTCCTTGAGGTCCTGGGGGGCCCGGGGGTCCTGGCAGACCTCTGAAACCAGCATCTGCAAATGTGATATAAAATCATTTGAATACTTGCAGCTATATAAAAATAACCTTGATAATATTTCAAAGTGTGCAGTTGTCGCCAACTCTTCAAGGGGGGTTTCCTAAAGCCAGCTATGGTCGCACATTCTGTCCTTACTAATAGAGTTCTAGGGAACATGCGACCATAGTTGGCTAACGATCCTTTGAGAAATGGCAACGCACCCCAGAATAGTGGTTGACAGATATTTTTAATGGCCAATCCCTAAACTATTACATTTGGTCCACCACATCCTGTTTCATGTAGAGAGCCTAAGTCCCTCCCCTTCCGGTCGACCACCATGGGACCTTATTTCGGAAAAATATTGTATGGTAGTCAATGGCGAGAGACAACAAATATTTGGATCCCGTTTGAATTGTGCCCTGAATCACACATATGATGTTTGTCAATTTAAAAGAAACATTTTAAAGTCAAGAAAATCGCAGTTTGATGTAAAACTGTTGAGGTATAAGACTGTGAAAATACGTAATTACAAAGAATACAAACCCAAAAGGCGCACATGGGACGTCATACCTTTTTCTCTCAATGAATGAAGCTAACTTTACTGAAGCTAACGTCTGTCATTTTTTCTATAGTCTAACGTTATAATCGTAACGTTACGCCGTCATGCCTGTGTGTTTTGTACCAGACTGCACACACACAAGCTTGGTGACGTAGTGCGAGACGAGAGATGTAGTTCATTGAGCGATTTTCACATAAAACTAAATGTTACTCTTCGGTTTTATGACAAACTGTGACCTTCTTGACTTTCATAATTATCTTTTAAATTGACAAACATCATATGTGTAATTCAGGGCACAGTTCAGACGGAATAAAAAGATAACTTGTCTCTCACCATTCACCTGCATACATATTTTTTCCGAAATAAGGTCCCATGAGCCGGAAGCGGAGGGGAGAGACTTAGGCTCTCTATACACTACCATTCAAAGGTTTGGGGTCTTAAAGAAAGAAATGAATCTAAAAGAAATTAATACAGTGTGTGAATTACATTGATCAAAACAGACAGTAAAGACATTTAAATTGTTACAAAAAATCTATTTCAAATAAATGCTGTGCTTGAACTTTTTTTATCATGGTTTCAACAAAAATATTAAGCAACATTAATATGTAATCTCGTTCTGTTTTTGTTTAGTTTTCAATCTGTTTCCTGTTCTGCTTTGCCTGAGTTCTGTTTGCTAGTTAATTTTTATGGTTTCTGATTGGATTACTTTCACCTGTTGTTTTATTTTGTATTTAAGCCCTTAGTTTCCTCTGTTAATTTATATTCCTCTGTATATTTACTTGCATATGTTCCAAGTAAAGACTTTTGTTATTATATTTCCTGTGCCATGCGATTATTACAGCCACCAGCATCAGGTAACATTATAATCATAAATGTTTGTTGAGCAGCAAGTCATCATATTAGAATGACTTCTGAAGAATCATGTGACACTGAAGACTGTAATAATGATGCTGAACATTCTGCTTTGATCACAGGAAAAAATTATAATTTTAAAGAAAATAGAAAAGAGAAAAATTTTAATGTTTCACAATATTATCAAATAAATGCAGCTTTGGTGAGCATAAAAGACTTCTTGCAAAAACATTTAGAAAATCTTTTCAACTTTTGAATGGTAGTATATACTACAGGTAACTCTGAAAATGATCTAGGACTAGGCCCTATGACACACGTGCGGATGATCCTAGACGGCCAGCATATCTTTCCTACCGTTGATCAGATTCAGCACTCGTCCAGCAACTTCCTGAGTGTTAAAGCCATATCCACCTGGCACACCTGGGGGTCCTGGGGGTCCTGGAGGACCAATCAGGTACTGTCTCACCTCATCTCCTATATATGCACCAACGAATATGTGGATCCATCAAAATGTGTCATAAAGCACATTGGTTTTGAGTTACATGTTTATTGAAAACAAAAAGCAAAGTAGAAAACAGAAAGGTTGCACTTTATTTCGATGGTCCACTTTAGACATTCTACTAACTAAGTAACTGCAACTTCATGTCAACTACAAGTCATTAGAGTATTAGGAGACTGTTAGGTGTTAGGGTCCGAGTAAGTTCATTTGTAGCAACTAACTAAGTTACTTATATTCAGTAGAATGTCTGTTGGGGAACATCAAAATAAAGTGTTAGCAGATATTAAGCATTAGACAGTCTACTAATACTTAATGACTCCTAGTTGGCATGTAGTTGCAAAGTTACTTATAGTTAGTAAAATATCTTAAGTGGACCATCGAAAGAAAGTGTTAGCGACAAAAAAATGAATGCCTGTAAAAGTTGTGTCGCCTGTGTCGTTGAACATTTCACACTTACTTTGAAGGTACTCAATGACACGGTTAGCCAGCGCATCATCAGGGGCTGATCCGGAAGGTCCTGGGGGTCCAGGTGGGCCTGGAGGTCCAGCCAGGTATTCTCTGATGGGTTCACCTACAAAAGACACATTAAATATTACTGTCATTGAGCTTATTTGCCCATTTATCTCTATAATTAGTTAAATGTGTAATTTGTAGTGGCTTCAATCTGAACTGGGACTTCTAAAGATGCTTTTCCACCCAAAAGTTGGCCTCACAATGCTAGCATGTTGGTACTGTAGCTGCTATGCTGTAGTTATAGTGGATTTATATGGATAGTTCAACCAAAATTTTTAATTCAGTCATCATTTACCCACCCTCATTTCATTCCAAACCTGTATCACTTTCTTTCTTCTGTGGGACACAAAAGAAGATTTTTTAAAGAATGTTGATAACCAAACCATTTCGGTTCCCATTGACTTCCATAGATATTAGTCAGAGTCAGGGTAGATATTTAATTTTTGACAGGAATGAAAACTAGGCTGTGAGGGATAGAAGTACAGTCCGTTCAAAGGATTGTACTGTTGTTTAACAAAATAATGATTGTTCAGCTGATGAAACGTCTTTCCAAAAAAGTTTCAGAAGAGAAAAAATCTGCAAGTTGTGAAAACTATTTGATCTAAGACCATTAGCAAGCCATTGTAAATACTGTAAATGTATCCCTCACAGCCTCATTTCTATCTGCTTTAAATACAATATGCCCTCTAACCTGACCAAGATCTATTGTGTGGAAAAAAAATTCAATGGAAGTAAATGGGAACCAAAACTATTTGGACGCCGACGTTCTTCAAAATATCTTCTGTGTTTCGCAGAAGAAAGTCATTCAGGTTTGGAACAACATGAACTTTCATGTCCATGTCTTTCTTTCTGAATTATGAATATTCTGGGGTGAACACTCCCTTTAAGGTGTTCAGGGTAGTTTTAAGGGAGTTGCTAGGTTGCATAAAAGTGTTTTAAACATACTTCTGAGGTAGTCCGAAATCTGCTGAGCAACATCTGGTGAGCCGCCACTGGGGGAACCAGGTGCTCCAGGAGGCCCTGGGGGTCCAGGTGAACCTGGTGGTCCTGGAGCGCTTCTGGATCCTCCACCTTATAAAAACAATCACATGAAACTCTATTTCTTTTACTAACGAAATGGTATGTTGTTTTTAAACGTTTCATATCAAAGTAAATATTAGAGCAATACACCAATTCACCTACCGTAGGAATAACCTGGAATGCCAGGGGCCCCTGGGACTCCAGCATCACCTATATTTAAATAATAATAAAAATGTTGGTGCACAGATGTAGAAAAAACTATCATATTTACTTCCATTGTAATGTTTTTACTGTAACTGGAGGCTTTTTTCACATAGATATATGAAGTGAAAGCCAAATATGGCAACCCGTACTAAAATGCGTCCTCTGCATTTAACCCATCCAGTCTGGCTCTCTAACCATTAAGCCACAACTGCCCTGTGTGTATGTGTATTGTTTTATGTAAAAACTTTAAAAAGCCCTAACATAGAAATATTTTGTAACTTTATACCTTTTGGACCTTCTAGCCCCATGGAACCCATTGGTCCTTGAGGTCCCTGTGGTCCTTGTGGACCCTCTGTACCTTGTTCTCCACGTGGTCCTGGTGACCCTGGCTGTCCTGGAAAACCTGGATTTATGGGAAAATAATGTGAACTGTGCAGCTATTGTAGAATCTAGAAACGTGTATGTTCTGTATTATACAAATCTGAATCACTAACCGATTCCAGGTTCTCCAGGTAATCCAGGTTGGCCTTTAGAAAAAAAAAAGATCAGCAGAAGTATGCATGTAATCCACAAACGTGAGAATGTCATATTTATATACAGGTGCTGGTCATATAAATATCATCAAAAAGTTGATTTATTTTAGTAATTCCATTGAAAAAGTGAAATTTGGATATTACATTCATTCATTACACACAGACTGATATATTTCAAGTGTTCATTCCTTTTAATTTTGATGATTATAACTGACAACTAATGAAAACCCCCAAATCAGTATCTTAAAATCAGAAAGGTTCAATATTGAAGACACCTGGTGACACACTCTAATCAGCTAATTAACTCAAAACACCTGCAAAGGCCTTTAAATGGTCTCTCAGTCTAGTTATGTAGGCTACACAATCAGGGGGAAGACTGCTGACTTGACAGCTGTCCAAAAGACGACCATTGACATCTTGCACAAGGAGGGCAAGACATAAAAGGTCATTGCTAAAGAGGCTGGCTGTTCACAGAGCTCTGTGTCCAAGCACATTAATAGAGAGGCGAAGGGAAGGAAAAGATGTGGTAGAAAAAAGTGTTCAAGCAATAGGGATAACCGCACCCTAGAGAGGATTGACAAAGAGTGGACTGCAGCTGGAGTCAGTGCTTCAAGAACCACCACGAACAGACGTGTGCAAGACATGGGTTTCAGCTGTCGCATTCCTTGTGTCAAGCCACTCTTGAACAAGACACAGTGTCAGAAGCGTCTCGCCTGGGCTAAAGACAAAAAGGACTGGACTGCTGCTGAGTGGTCCAAAGTTATGTTCTCTGATGAAAGTCAATTTTGCATTTCCTTTGGAAATCAAAGTCCCAGAGTCTGGAGGAAGAGAGGAGAAGCACAGAATCCACGTTGCTTGAAGTCCAGTGTAAAGTTTCCACAGTCAGTGATGGTTTGGGGTGCCATGTCATCTGCTGGTGTTGGTCCACTGTGTTTTCTGAGGTCCAAGGTCAACGCAGCCGTCTACCAGGAAGTTTTAGAGCACTTCATGCTTCCTGCTCCTGACCAACTTTATGGAGATGCAGATTTCATTTTCCAGCAGGACTTGGCACCTACACACAGTGCCAAAGCTACCAGTACCTGGTTTAAGGACCATGGTATCCCTGTTCTTAATTGGCCAGGAAACTCGCCTGATCTAAACCCTATAGAAAATCTATGAGGTATTGTGAAGAGGAAGATGCGATACGCCAGACCCAACAATGCAGAAGAGCTGAAGGCCACTATCAGAGAAACCTCATAACACCTGAGCAGTGCCATAGATTGATCGACTCCATGCCACACCGCATTGCTGCAGTAAATCAGGCAAAAGGAGCCCCAACTAAGTATTGAGTGCTGTACATGCTCATACTTTTCATGTTCATACTTTTCAGTTGGCCAACATTTCTAAAAATCCTTTTTTTGTATTGGTCTTAAGTAATATTATAATTTTCGGAGATACTGAATTTGGGATTTTCATTAGTTGTCAGTTTAAATCATCCCAATTAAATGAAATAAACATTTGAAATATATCAGTCTGTGTGTAATAAATGGATATAATATCCAAGTTTTACTTTTCGAATGGAATTACTGAAATAAATAAACTTTTTGATGATATTCCAATTATATGACCAGCGCTTGTATGTGTGAGGGAATGTGTCAACCTTACCAGGGAATCCTTGAGGGCCAATATCACCTGAACAAAAAACAAATATTAAAATTCATAGGATCTTAAGGAAAACCCAATGTTGTGTATTGTCTCTATTGTATATTTAATCTACCTTGTGATCCCTTTGGTCCAATAGGTCCAGGAGGCCCAGGCGGTCCAGCAAAGAAGGTTTCTGATTGACCACAAAAACCACAATCAGATAATTTTAAAACATAATTTTATAGGTCATCATTCATTAATTTGCACACACATAAATTTGCGTGTACGCGCTGTTAGTGAATGAGACCCAAAGTCTCAAAGAACCAAGTGTAAATTAACTCTAAAGCATTAGCATACCTGAAGTGGGTACAAAGCTTCCTGGTTCACCTTTTTCACCGGGAGGACCAGGTTGACCAACACCTGTGGAAAACAAAATTAAACATTTATATAGTAACATAACAGAAATGTAACAAAAATTAATTGGGGACTATGTACCTGGTTTCCCATCAGCACCAGGAGGTCCAGGTGGTCCCGGTGGGCCAGGAGGACCAGGTTCAGCAGCAGCTTCCTCTGTTCAATTTAGATTAAGAGCAAATTAATGATATAAAAGCACTTACAATGTACATTTTCAAAGTGAGCACACTTACTCCCTGCTTTCTCAGAGACTCCAGGCTTCCCATCATCTCCTTTGTCTCCTTTATCTCCCTTTGAACCTGTAGAGATTCAAATGTCAGTAAAAAAAAATACTCTGATCTCAATCTTTTTTGTTTTATAGAAAAAAAGTCCTCTTACCAGGTGAACCAGGAAGACCAGCAGGACCAGTAGGACCTTAAATAAAAATTTTAAAAAACTCAATATTAGCACAAACATACCACTGTTAACTGATTCTTTTAATTTCATATTAAATGCATCTGAGATAATCCATGATGAACTTCATGATACCTGATAGTCCATGTGGTCCAGCAGGACCTGGACTTCCAGGAGGTCCAGGTGGTCCAGGTATACCCACAGTGTTAGTATTAGCGCCTACGAGGAGTGACCAGATGATGTCACCATCAAATGAGCCGATTAATAAACCAGAAGCTAACTAAGTAAGCACCACTAACAAATTTTCATTTGTGTTCCCTTACCTGCAGAAATGACTCTTCCGGGCTCACCGGGATCACCTGAATTGAACAGCACGTAAGATGTGGTATAGAGTATTTATATTATATATATATTATTTATTTATTTTTTAAGTAAAAGAATGTATATATAAAATACACAATGTGATTATTATTATGGTATTAAGGCCGTTCACACAAGAACGATTACTATAAAGAAAACTATTTTAGCGTTCAGCAGACAGTATCATTCTGTGTATTTTAAGCACACGCTGCAGTTTTGTCATCTTCCGCTTTAAATGCTCTTCACAGCAGAACGGATTCTGATTGGCTGTTAATGTTGTTACTGTTCATCATCTGGAAAAAAAATCGTTCTGAAAGTGATTCCAACTATGTAATTTCTCTTTTCTGTTATAGTTGTGGTGTGAACTCTGCTATTATTTTATATTTAGAATGATTTTTTACATTTATTTTAGAGCTATATCTTTATCGTTTTAGTTATCATTCTTGGTGTGAATGGGCCGTTAGAATTGAATTAAAAACATCTCACAAGAAATATTACCTTTGGGCCCTGGCTGGCCTGAGATACCTGGCAAACCTTGCATAAGTTAAAAATAAATATTATTAAGAAACAGATGTCTGTTTTGTGTCTGCAATTACTGTTGACAGTTTTTTCACAAACACTAATAGATCTGTTGTGTTTAATATATTCAGCACAGAAGAAGTGAAATCAAACCTGGTGGGCCTTGAAGTCCTGGTGTACCTGTGCAGGAAACAAGAAAAACGTCTCCTTTACATGGTTTCCATTATTGACAAGTGTGTTTAAAAAGCATCTTTTCAGCCGTGGTGTTATTCTCTCTTCATTTATACCTGGTATTCCTGAGTCTCCAGGTGGCCCCTGTGGTCCCCGAGCTCCAGGCAACCCAATCGGACCTTGATCCCCTTGAATTTAAAAGAAAAAAAAAACATGCTTGTATTTTGTAAATGGACTGCATTTTTTATATAGCGCAACAGACCAATGGCCACCAAAGCGCTTTACACATTGCCTCGCATTGACCCATTCATTCACTCACTCATACACCGACGGCGGTGTCAGCCATACAAGGCGCCATCCAGGTCGTCGGGAGCGGCTGGGGTTAGGTATCTTGCTCATGGACACCTCGACACTTGGTCACTTGGAACCACCAACCTTCCGGTTTGTAGACAACCTACATGAACCACTGAGCCACTGCCGCCCCCTTGTAGGCACAGGCTAATGTTTTACCAAGGCTTAGTTTCAAAATTACCTCGAATTCCTTTAACACCGTCTAGCCCAGGAGCACCTGTGGAAAATGAAATATGATATATGATAATATGATATAAAATATATGACTTGATATGATACATCACATACTGTACAGTCATTTTCAATCCAGATGTTCTAGTACACTACCATCCAAAAGTTTAGGGCCAGTAAGATTTTTCAGTGTTTTTGAAAGAAGTCACTTCTGCTCACCAAGGCCACATCAAAAAGTACAGTAAAATACATTAATATTGTGAAATATTTTTACAATTTAAAATACCTGATTTCTATTTTAATATATTTGCAAATGTAATTTATTCCTGTGATGTAAAGCTGAATTTTCAGCATCATTACTCCAGTCTTCAGTGTCACATGATCCTTCAGAAATTATTCTAATATGATGATTTGCAGCTCAAGAAACATTTCTGATTATTATCAATGTAGAAAACTGTTGTACTGCTTAATATTTTTGTGGCAACCATGAAACAATTATTTTCAGGATTCTTCAACGAGTAGATCGTTCAGCATATATTTGAAATAGAAATCTTTTGTACATTATAAATGTCACTTTTGATCAATTGAATGCATCCTTGCTCAATAAAAGTATTAATTTCTTTTGAAAAAATGACTGACCTTTGAACAGTAGTGTATATTTTATTTCTTATAGAATAGAATAAATCATAATTGCATATATTCTACATGTGCGGTACAGGTTTTCTTTTACTAAAGTTTCTCTTTCTGTGATGAGACCCACCTGCTGATCCTTTAAGACCTTTCTCACCAGGAGGCCCTGCGGTCCCACCAGACCTGGCTCACCTGTCAAAAATATGATCAGATTTTTTGAGATACTAATAATAACAAATGATATATATACACTCACCTAAAGGATTATTAGGAACACCATACTAATACTGTGTTTGACCCCCTTTTGCCTTCAGATCTGCCTTAATTCTACGTGGCATTGATTCAACAAGGTGCTGAAAGCATTCTTTAGAAATGTTGGCCCATATTGATAGGATAGCATCTTGCAGTTGATGGAGATTTGTGGGATGCACATCCAGGGCACGAAGCTCCCGTTCCACCACATCCCAAAGATGCTCTATTGGGTTGAGATCTGGTGACTGTGGGGGCCATTTTAGTACAGTGAACACATTGTCATGTTCAAGAAACCAATTTGAAATGATTCGAGCTTTGTGACATGGTGCATTATCCTGCTGGAAGTAGCCATCAGAGGATGGGTACATGTTGGCCATAAAGGGATGGACATGGTCAGAAACAATGCTCAGGTAGGCTGTGGCATTTAAATGATGCCCAATTGGCACTAAGGGGCCTAAAGTGTGCCAAGAAAACATCCCCCACACCATTACACCCACCACCACCAGCCTGCACAGTGGTAACAAGGCATGATGGATCCATGTTCTCATTCTGTTTACGCCAAATTCTGACTCTACCATCTGAATGTCTCAACAGAAATCGAGACTCATCAGACCAGGCAACATTTTTCCAGTCTTCAATTGTCCAATTTTGGTGAGCTCTTGCAAATTGTAGCCTCTTTTTCCTATTTGTAGTGGAGATGAGTGGTACCCGGTGGGGTCTTCTGCTGTTGTAGCCCATCCGCCTCAAGGTTGTGCGTGTTGTGGCTTCACAAATGCTTTGCTGCATACCTCGGTTGTAACGAGTGGTTATTTAAGTCAAAGTTGCTCTTCTATCAGCTTGAATCAGTCGGCTCATTCTCCTCTGACCTCTAGCATCAACAAGGCATTTTCGCCCACAGGACTGCCGCATACTGGATGTTTTCCCTTTTCACACCATTCTTTGTAAACCCTAGAAATGGTTGTGCGTGAAAATCCCAGTAACTGAGCAGATTGTGAAATACTCAGACCGGCCCGTCTGGCACCAACAACCATGCCACGCTCAAAATTGCTTAAATCACCTTTCTTTTCCAATCTGACATTCAGTTTGGAGTTCAGGAGATTGTCTTGACCAGGACCACACCCCTAAATGCATTAAAGCAACTGTCATGTGATTGGTTGATTAGTCAATTACATTAATGAGAAATTGAACAGGTGTTCCTTTAGGTGAGTATATATATATATATATATATATATATAGTTGTAAGATACTGTAACTTACCAGTGGTACCACGTGGCCCTCTCTCTCCTTGATCACCTAATTTAGTAATAGAAAAATCATTTCAATATAATTATCAGCATAAAAACTTAATAATTATATTAAACAGTGCTTTACTATTTGCAATATGTATCTCTGGCTTCTACCAACCTTTGATCCCAGATGGCCCAGCAGGTCCTTTATCACCTAAAAAATATAAAAGATGATGAAAACAAATTGTTCACATGAAATTCTTGAATGAGAAACTGTTAAGAAAAGGTAGATTTACCCTTGGGTCCAGGATCACCAGAATCTCCACGGAAGCCTTGGGGTCCAGGAGCTCCTGTCAGACCTGGTATGCCTTGAGCACCTGCATCCCCTGCAGTGACGAAACAAGTTATTCCCCTCAAAATGCAGGTCTATCTTTACTAGCAAAGGCAGGATAAATATGAAGGAATTATTTGTCTGCCTGCTGAACCGGAATCATTTGTACTGGACTGCTTGTTTCTCACTTTGTCTGTGAACAGATGGTCTTACCTTTGGGTCCCATGGGACCTCCTGGTCCTGCTAGCCCAGGTGCACCAACATCGCCAGAAGAGCCTGAGGAGCAAACACAAAACAATTATCAAGTCATTTTTTTAAGCTGGTTGTGCAGAACGTGTTTAATTGATTATTATATAAAAGTTGCAATAATGTCAGTGGTATCACCTTTCTCTCCTTTCTCTCCAATTCCTGGAGGTCCCGGCTCTCCTCTGGGACCCGCTGGCCCCTCCCGTCCCCTCGGCCCTGGTAAACCATCAGTTCCTGATTCACCTATAAACAGTACAAAGAGATGTTTAGGTCCGAATCACCTTTTTCACATGTGAGCATCACAAAATTAGTCTTAAGTTGTAATGGCAATGACTGACTGGTGTCTCTGGCTCTGCATCATACCTGAACTTCCTTTGGGCCCTCGAGGACCTTCCTGTCCAGGGTGACCAATGACACCAGGAGGACCTGAAAGGGCACCATTCATTAATTCAGTTTATTTATTTAGGCTCTTCTGGTAAGTACTTATCAAATCAATATTTCAATATTCATTTATTTATTACATGTAAAATGTGAGATACTGATCCACGATCAGCCAGTCAGTTTCTTAGCTTAGTTTTTTGGTTTGTTTATTGGTTTTTCTGGTAGAAATGTTGTTTCCTAAAGTGTATCAAATATCATAGTTGTAGACTTTAAAGTGCAAAGGATGTGATGTTTGTCATATCAAATTTGAAAAAAAAAAAATATATTACCTGGAATTCCGGGAAATCCTGTTTCACCTGTAAAATTATTTGATATAATTTTGATATTTTCATAATATTAAGTGATATAACTGTAATTTATATTTGTGATATTATGTGACACTGTTGTGATAATGTGTGACATTATTGTGATATAATTGTGATACATTTGTGATATTTTTGTGATACTGTTTTTTATTATCTTGTTATATTTGTAATATGTGATAAAAAATTTATACTTTTGTGATATTATATAAAACTTGAGATAATGAGTGACATATTTAGATACATTTTTGATGTGATATATTTGTGATGTGTGATATTGTTGTGATAATATGGTGATATGATTATACGTGATAATGTGTCATTACTGTGATATATCTATGATATAACTGTGATACATTTAAGATGTTATGTGATACTGTTGTGATGTGTGACACTATAATATACTTGTGATACATTTGTGATGTTATGTGAAACTTAACAATGTATGACATTGTAAATATTAACAATTAACAAAACTTAATAATGTATGACATTGTAAATATTTAGATACATTTCTGATGTTTTGATATGATATATTTGTCATATTATGTGATATATTTGTGATTTTATGTGATACTGTTGTGATAATGTGGCATTATTGTGATATACCTGTGATACATTTCTAACATTACCGTGCTATATTGTGGATACATTTATGATATTATTGTGATATACATGTGATAGTGTGCATGTGCATTGTACTTCAGAATGTCACAAAGACAGTTTGGTGGGTTTTTATTTTGTTTGAATACCTTTAACTCCAGGAGGTCCTTGGTCTCCTGGAATTAAATGTACATTAAATGTACGTATTAGTAAATCTGCATTCACATATTTCACTGTATACTATCTATGTATTAATCTGTAAATATTACCTTTAGGGCCAGTTTCTCCTCTCTCACCCCTAAGTGAAGTTGCCAGTGAAGCTATAATGAAATCATTAAAAAAATGAATAGCAAACTAATGAATGATTAATAAATGTTAACTGATTGAATGTATGTTCAGAGCGGATGTATGTTAAACACCTCTAACGGTGTCTGACTGAAGTTCAGATCTGAGGATCTGTTGAATGGTCCTCTGCAGGACCACAGGGTCTTGTGCATCAGGTGCTGAGCCCAGGTTTATAGTGTTATCGGCACGGACACCGGAGGTGTGCTCGCCGTATGAAGATTCCAGTGGATCCACGATGTTGACACCCGAGGGGAAGGAAAAGCGACTGGTTCGACCAGAGCCTATGATTTTTCCACCATCAAGAGCGTCCAAACGAGCCTTCAGCTTCCTGACCTCCTCGCCTACACAGAGAAACATTCATGATGAAGGAAACTCTACAAGTACAAGCTAAATCAGTTGAGACATAACGTACCCAGTGCGATGAGACCACAGAGGAGTCCCAGCAGAAGGAGAAGACCAAAAATCAACGCCAGAAGCCACTTCCACCACGAGCAGCAGGAACAGAATCCCAGTCCTGTGTTGTCCGACTCATCTTTACTGATCTCTGTTGTGACATTAGAATATGAGTCTATGAGCAAAAACCAGATCCAAATTGTCTGCTGCTTAATCATTGCTGAATGAGCCGGTGTTTGTGACAGTATTGATTTTCTGTAATAATTCAAATTTCTATAAGACATATACCTGCATATGTTGCCTTGTCTTTTGTTGAGGCTTTGGAAGCTGGAAGCACATAAATGCTGGTTTTATTGGATGTAATTTAAGTGTGGATTCATTTATTAATGAAATAATATCCAGAAAGGGAGTTTATCTGATTGTACCAGTGGTGGTTTCCATGGCGCTCGAGATCATCTTTTTCTCCCTCTTGAGTGAATCTTCAGAAAATGTATCTGTAATATAAGAAAATATTTATTGTCATTTGTTATAAATTTCTACTGAAAAAAAATGTTTGTTTTTTTTGTAATTTAAAGTCATTTAAAGGATAATTCCGGTATTTAGCACTTTGAGTCTATTTTCTAGTTTGTTTTGGATGAACTAGAGTGGTGGACACAGAAATGTTGACGATGGGTCCTGTCTCGACTTTTTGACTATTTTAGAATCGCCTCTGAGCGCTTCAGAGTGGCTGTCTATGGGCATGCACAAACATGTCCTTAAAACAACCATTAACGTTCGCTTTCAAAACTGTGCAACTCACTGAGTGGTTAGTGGTGTTCGTTGATGATTAAAAGCAAAAATATCGGCGCAATGTATGCTTTCAATCCGTATTATTTACTATACTGGAACTATTTTTTTCAGATACCTCACAACCACGTATAAACTTCCGCTGGATATTTGAGCCTGAAGCGTTAGCACACTCCCGACCACTTGATGGCGACAACCACTTTGTCGCAGTTGCTCTGCTCACGCTAGCCTTCTGAGAGACGGAGAACCCAAGGGGGTAATCCATCGACCGGAAGTTGAAGTGACGCCATTCATTTTGGCGTCACTTTGACAGCGAATAACTTTACATCTGAGGCGTTTAAAGACTCCATTTGTCCATTATATATTTCTAAAGAAACACGACAATGTATAAAGGGCTCCATTACCTTCTATGTTACATTATGGCCCCGTAGAAACAGTTTTTGTAAAAATAGGCTAACGATTGCGTCATAACCACTCGACTCTCTGTTGCGCTGTACAGAAATGACCGTACAGACAGGAGGAGAAGCTCGCAGGCAATCGGGGGGACGTCCCGTCAAGGGAGCAGCCCATAGATAATGAGTCCATAAAAGCAACGGGACAAAATATTTCAACAACGTTTTTGGGGAATTGGAAATAATTGGGTATGAGAACTCTTTGATCAAGTTCCCCGTCTCTGCAAGATTAACGTTGGCAATTTTCACGCACAGCTACTAGAAGATTTACGTCTGTCAGACAGGTTGCTCACGTCATCAAGCTTAGTTTGAGTCGGTTTGAGTTTGCGCGCCAGGAACGGAAGTGTCAAAAATCGCTAAAAATTCCAATGAGATGGCTCTGTCCACTTCTGATACTGTCTATGGGAGAATCGAGCGAAAAGACTACAACCAAATGTAAACAGACCCCTTTCGGTATCCAGGAGCGCAGTAATATCAAATATCAAAAAGTCGAGACAGGAACCATTTCTGTGTCCACCACTCTAGTTCATCCAAAACAAACTAGAAAATAGACTTAAAGTGCTAAATACCGGAATTATCCTTTAAATGACTTTAAAATGTAATTTATTCCTTTCATATACACTACAGCTGAAAATTTTAAGGAAATATCTTATGCTCACCAAGGCTGCATTTATTTAATCAAAAATACAGTAATATTGTGAATATAATACTACAAATTAAAAATAACTGTTTTTAATTTGAATATTTTTAAATGTAATTTATTCCTGTTGTTTTTTTTTATAATTTTATATTTATAATGTAATTTTCAGCATCATTACTCCAGTCTTCAGTGTCACATGATCCTTCAGAAATCATTTAATATGCAGATTTGATGTTCAAAAAACATTTCTTTTTATTATCAATGTTGAAAACAGCTGTGCTGCTTAATAATTTTGAGGAAACCGTGAGCCATTTGTAAGGATGATGAATAGAAATGTCAAAATAACAGAATTAATTTGAAACAAATAAAAAACTCTATTAAAAAAACATACTTTTGTAACATTATAAATATCTTTATTGTCACTTTTGATAAATGTAAAGTGTCCTTACTGAATAAAAATATTTCTTTCACAAATGTTTGAATGCTACTGAATATTTAACTATTTTACCCAATCCAACTGGAACAATTACACTTTTTACTAATTAAATGACTGATTTAATCTAATAACTATAATTAAGCAGAGTTAAAATACTGTATCTAGTCTGAGCTGTCTACCTGCTCCAGCACTGGTGGTGGAAGTGACGAACTGTTTGCCAGTATTTTTGGACATGATCAGTCGCTCAGTCTCTTTCTTAGCCCCAACATTATCTTTCACAAACCCATCATCAGAGGTGATAGGGCTGCTGGGAAAAGCTGTAAATGTGATATTAAAAAAAGAAGAATTTTAATTTGGTAATACTGTATTGTTTTAATCTTCAACATTGTTAAGTCATTGTTAATATCAGCATTACCAGTAAAATTGGTGGCCAATCCAGTGCTGCCAACATTCTTCGGTGACCCATACACTGGAAGTACAAACAGGCATAATAAATCTCTTACTGTAGTTATTGTGTATGCATGCATTATGTCAGTGTATAACAGCTAGCGGGGTTGCGTTTACCATGGCCAACACTCATTCCATTAGCCATGACAGCACCGCCAGATGTTGACAGGTTATTCTGCATCCCATAGACTGAGAAGAACAGAAACACAGAGGGAAGACATCAGGATCAGGTACTTTTTCATTTTCATGAGGCTTTTGGGCATTTAACCAGGGTTTTAAAATTGGAGTTTGTTTTTAGTGCATGAATTGATGAATGTAATGACCTGCACTTCCAAGGGAAGATGAGCTGAGGTTATTATACAAACAACACAGTGGCGATCTCTCTTTTTCTTCCTCCTATTGTTTTTAATTTATCTTTTAATTGAACGATGCAGTTTCAACTTTAACACACAGAAATACATGCACACAGACACTCTTGTTTCTCTGTTTTTAACCTGTGGGTGATGGTTGTTGCAGTGTGGTGTAACTGAGATTGTTTGGGTTGGTGTAATATCCGCTGAATCCAGCATCCAGGACTGAGCCGTCACAACCTGAAAGACAAGTATTCGTGTCGAAGGACTGGCTGTGCTGTGTGTGTATCACATAAATATCTGTGCGCGTGAGTGAGTGTGTGTTACCTGACTGGCTGTCGTGGCGCATGTCCACGCTGGCTTTTTTCGGGATAGGCAGAGTGTTGGTGGGAGAACGAGGTGGACTGATGCTCCCGGAGCGACTTCCCTTCAGTAATCTCTTTACATCATCCAGCTCTGTCCCTAAATACATATCATTTATTTTCTGAAACTAAAGGCAACACAAACTATTGAACGTGTAATTATAACCTCATATATAATCAATATATAATTTAAAAGATGAAATTAAAAAATATATATTGTACAGTACATATGTGGTGGTGCAACTGAAAACATTTTGCAATTTAAAGTATTTGCATTGTGAAGCAGATCATGTGTACACTAGCCCTCTGGGGTTTTTCGTTTCACAGTCACACTTGGGCTGTTCGGGTCCAAATGGACCCAAAAAGCAGGATTCATATTTAAAAAAAAAAAATCATATTTTTTTTTCTTGTTTTTTATAAATGTTTTTCTTTTCTTTTTTGGTGTTTTGAGATAATTTTATGATTTATAATTAATATTTATGCAATAATTATGACCCATTTTTTCCCATTGAACATAATAGAAATTTTTTATTTTTATTAAAATTTTTTTTTATCAAAGCTGTATTACATCTTAGAGTGAAGCCTAGGCCTGATGAAAGCAATTTAAAAAAAAATATAGATGCCATCTGGTGGACACACTGAGCATTTTTATCACGCAATAGCACATTTTTACCACTAGTGGATTTACAGCTCTCTGTAGAAAGGCTTGGGGATTCTAGTGATTTTTGCAAATATACCAATTTTTTTCAGGTTGCTGATTTTTAAAATATAATAACAGATTCTCAAAGACTATTTTTGTCTTGTTTTTTTGTTTGTTTGGTTGGTTTAAATGGTAATTTGAAGTGCCAGTTTTACTTTATAATACAGATTATTATAAATATATAATACTGTGTGTGTGTGTGTGTGTGTGTGTGGTGTGTGTGTGTGTGTGTGTGTGTGTGTGTGTGTGTGTGTGTGTGTGTGTGTGTGTGTGTGTGTGTGTGTGTGTGTGTGTGTGTGTGTGTGTGTGTGTGTGGTGTGTGTGTCTGTTTTGCACTCTTGATGTTTGAGATTCACCCCTTCACCGTTGAGTAATTTTTTCTGCATTCTGGCTGATTTGTATATTGTATGCACAAAAAAACTGTTTTCATATTTTTGACAATTTCCCATTCATTTCCAATGGGGGCCATTTGGACCCGAAGGTCCTGAGTGTGAGTATTTTTTTTAAACCACTTAGACTATTCATAAGACTATTCTATTTGAATAGTCTGTGTTTTCATATTGAATAATCTGTGTTTTCATATTTTTGACAATTTCACATTCATTTCCTATGGGGGTCCATTTGAACCCGAAGGTCCTGAGTGTGACTATTTAAAAAAAAAAAATTTTTTACAACCACTTAGACTATTCAAATAGACTATTCTATTTGAATAGTCTGTGTTTTCATATTGAATAATCTGTGTTTTCATATTTTTGACAATTTCACATTCATTTCCTATGGGGGTCCATTTGAACCCGAAGGTCCTGAGTGTGACTATTTTTTTACAACCACACATCCTGTCCCCAATTTTTTTGTGTGTTCACATACCTAATACCATAAATGTCACCTAGTTTCGTAACATTCCGATGAAGCTGTGATTTTTAAAAATTCAAAACAGATTTATGTAATCTGATTTTATGAGTGTTTATGTATATAAAAGTGTGTGTTTGTATGTGTGTGTGTGTGTGTGGCTGTGTCTGTTTTGCACTCTTGATGTTTTATAGATTCACCCCTTCACTGTTGTGTGCTTTTTTATGGATTGTGGCTGATTTGTAGATTGTACGCACCAAAAAACTCTGTTTTTTCACATTTTTTGCCAATTTCCCAATCATTTCCTATGGGGGTCCATTTGGACCCGAACACCCCAAGTGTGACTATTTTTTTTACAACCACTTAGACTGTTCACATCCTGTCCCCAATTTGTTTGGGTGTTCATATACCAAATACCAACAAAGTCACCAAATTTAGGACCATTCTGAAGAAGCTGTGATTTTTAAAAAAAAAAATTATTTGAATGCTTTGGGTCCATTTGGGCCGAACAAACCCAGAGGGCTAGTAAACATTAGCAACACTTACATCTAGTGGAGGGTGAAGCACTCTGCAATCTGGCTCTGATCTCACTCTCTGGAAAAGACAACATCACAACAATAACATTAAGATTTAGAAATGAGACTTACATTAAGAGATAAGGTATTTTTTACATTTGAAGTTCACGTTTAAGAATGATGGGAAGTTTGTGAAACTACGCTTTATTTCATAAATACCTCGTGTCTGAGTGCGCCCTCTGGTGGCAACGCTTGACGAAACTGCATATAAAAAACAAACCAAACACTGAAGCAGAATATTTGAATACCTAGCATGGTTTAAATCATATTTATCTGACCGTTATCAGTTTGTAGCAGTAAATGAAGAGATGCCTTATCGGTCAAAAGTTCAGTATGGTGTACCACAAGGCTCAGTACTAGGACCGTTGCTGTTAACTCTGTACATGCTACCCTTAGGAGATATCATTAAGAAGCATGGCATTAGTTTTCACTGTTATGCTGATGACACTAAGCTCTATATTTCTTCACGCCCCTACGAAACTTACCAATGCACAAAATTAACGGAATGCAGCTGATATAAAAAACTGGATGACTAGTAACTTCCTACTACTTAATTCAGAAAAAACAGATATTCTAATTATTGGACAAAAAACTTCCCCACTTAATAACCTAGAATACTGTCTAAAACTTGATGGCTGCTCTGTCAAGTCTTTGTCATCGTTTAGGAACCTGTCAGGGTTCTGCCACTTCTGTCTAGTCTATTTCTTGGTTTTGTGACAGAGCCCTGATGCTCATGTTTTGTCTTGTGGTGTGTAGCACGCAGCTTGTGTGCTCTCATGTCAAGTCTCAAGTCAAGTTGTGTCAAGTCAGTCTTGTTTTCCCCCTTGGGGAGTTTTTTTTTGTGTTTTGTTTTATTTTTTATTAATTAAAAACCCTCTCTGCACCTGAGACCTCGCTCCTTTCACCACCACCACACCTGACAGAACGAAACAGCCATCAGAGGACTCAGCAAACAATGAGTACCTTCCCATCTCCCTCCAATGGGGCCTCATTGAAGGATCAGATGGTACATCTCACTTTGTCAAGAGGGTCATAACATCAAGGACTTTGCCTCTGACTTCTTGGCTGTAGTGGATGACCTGGACTACAGTGATAATGCTGATCTTAAAGAGTTTTTTAACACCTGCCTCACCTCAGATTCCCACCACACTGACTGTTCATCCCTTTCACCTGCAGTCATTAGAAGCCCCAGCCCTCCTATAACCTGTGGACGGAGGAGGAAGAATGAATCGGCCACCTCTACCGAGGAAGACGCTGCAGCACTCCATGAGGAAGTGGGGTGCATTGCAGCTTGCCCGGTGGTGGCGGTCCATCTATCGCCTCGCCTTTGCAAGCGCAGGAGAAGAGCTCCTGTCGCTTTCTCTAATCGAGAGGTCCTGCAGGACCCAACTCCGGTGGTCCCAGAGCTCCCTGTTATGGCCACGGAGGCCATCTATGAGCAGCCTGCTCTTTCTGTCTGTCCTGTCGCAGTCGAAGAGGCAGCCCTCTCCTTGTACACTGCAGCTGTTATGTGTGTCTGGGCCACACATGCCTCCTTGTTGGCTACCTCAGCTCCATCCTCTCCTGAGCCACCCATTTCCACCATCAGTCCTGTGATTTGGCCAAGAGGGCTGTCTTCACTTTTTATGTTTTGGTTGGCCCGCTGTCGCTGTCGTCCCTGAGCAGCCCGCTCTCGTCCCTGAGCCGCCCGCTCTCACAGAAACGGCTATGAAGGCCGTCCCAAAGTAGCCCGAGTGTCTTGCCCTGCCGGCTCCGCCCATGCTGCCTGTCATGCCGGCTCCGCTCAAGCTCCTGGAGGCCGCCCTTCCGGAGTTTCGTCTCGTCGTGGCCGCCCATCCACATCATGCCTGGCAAGCGAGAGATTGTTCACATAATGCCTGACCAGCCTGATCTTCACGTCATGCCTGACCACCTGATCTTCATGCCATGTCTGATCTTCACGTCATGCCTGACCAGCCTGATCTTCACGTCAGCCCTGCCGTGCCAGATGTTCACGTCATGCATGACTAGCCTGATCTTCATGTCAGTCCTGCCGAGCCTGATGTTCACGTTATGCCTGACCAGCCTGATCTTCACGTTATGCCTGACCAGCCTGATCTTCACGTCATGCCTGACCAGCCTGATCTTCACGTCAGTCCTGCCGAGCCTGATGTTCACGTCATGCCTGACCAGCCTGATCTTCACGTCATGCCTGACCAGCCTGATCTTCACGTCAGTCCTGCCGAGCCTGATGTTCACGTCATGCCTGCTGAGCCAGAGACCGTTCACGCCAGGTCAGCCGTGTCTTCGGCAAGATGGCTCCGTCTCCTGTCCCGGGTGCGGTGAGGGCCCCAGTCAAGCATCCAGACATGCCTGACCCATTCTGGCCTTCTGCCAGTGATCCTGACCCACCTGCTCCACCCTGGCCCTCAGCCGGTACTCCTGAACCGCCTGGTCTGTCCCTCCAGCACTGCCCTGGCCTTCTGCTGGAACTCCTGATCTGCTGGAGCCTACCTGGTCTGTCCCTCCTGTCCTGCAATGACCCTCTACTGGGACTCCAGACCCGCCTGAGCCTCCCTGGCTCAACCCTCCTGTCCCTCCCTGGTCCCTTCTAGAGACTTCTGGACTGTCATGCTGGCTCTGTCTTGGCCCCCCTCCTTCCCTCCCCTCTTTGTCTCTGTGTTTTGATCTGCCTGTCTTGTGTTTTCTATCGGTGTCGTATCGTGTACCTGTCTTGTTTTGTGTTGTTCCTTGTTAGGGACGCCAGGCGGCATCCCTTTAGAGGAGGGTTAGTATCAGGGTTCTGTCAATTCTGTCAAGTCTATTTCTTGGTTTTGTGACAGACCCCTGACTCTCATGTTTTGTCTTCATGTTTTCACAAACTGTGGGCTCTCATGTTGTCATGTTTTGTGTTGCCCTGCACGTTTAATACATAAACTACATCTGGTCCAAAATGCAGCCGCTAGAGTTCTTACCAGAACCAGGAAGTATGACCATATTAGCCCGGTTCTGTCAACACTGAATCGGCTCCCTATTAAACATCGTATACATTTTAAAATATTGCTGATTACTTACAAAGCACTAAATGGTTTAGCTCCCCAGTACTTGAGCGAGCTCTTAACGCATTATAGTCCATCACATCTATTGCGATCTCAAAATTCTAGCCAGTTGATAATACCTAGAATATCAAAATCGACTGCTGGTGGTAGATCCTTTTCCAATTTAGCACCAAAACTTTGGAACAATCTTCCTAACATTGTCCGGGAAGCAAACACCGTCTGTCAGTTCAAATCTAGACTAAAAACACATCACTTTGGCTTAGCATACACATAACACATTATAGACTTCTATAATTCAATGTTAGGCTGCATAGTTTAGATCAGCCGGAGCCGGGAACACTTCCCATAAATCCTAATGTACTTTGTACATCATAAGAAGGATGGCGTTTACGCTAATATTAGTCTCTCTGTTTATCCCGAGGTTTACCGCAGTCCGCCGGATCCAGGCCGTATCCAGATCTGATGGCTGGGCACGACGACAGCGCAGTCCGGTCAACTAGTCTCTCCTTTGTGAAGGCCTCCTTCCCTTTACCTTCCCTTATGATAAAACGTTGTCAGGATAATTCCGATTCACGTGGCTACGAGGAATTTCTCAGAGCCACCAGGCACTGTTTTATGCAAATGAGCGGCGGGATCGCATTAAAGTTTTCTGTTAGAACGGTGCCGTGTTAGCAGCCCCTAAGCTAATAACTAATGATCGTTGTGACGGAAGTGAATCAATCAAAACTAACTTTAGCTAGACAATAACTTTATTCTAGAGCTGCTGTAAAGCCAAACAATCTCTGTTACTTTAATTTCCTATTATTACTGTAAAGCTGCTTTGAAACAGTCCATATTTTTAAAAGCGCCATATAAATGAAGGTGACTTGACTTGACGCATGCACGCACACACAACACACAAACAAACAAACAACAGTATACGCTTGGCGAACGGAGATGGTAGCATGGTCCCCAAAGTACATTTTTACATTTAAGTATACATATCAACATTTGTTTTGATTGATTTAAAAAAAAAATGTCTAAAGGGTACTGTGCTGGTTAATCATGAATTTCTTTCATATTGTATTTTAAATTACAAATGATGTTTTTTTTTCTCTCTTGAAATTCCCACCAGCCCCAAAAACAAAATACTATATGGACGTACCATACTCTTTCTTTGTGTATTCAGGGGAGGAATTGCCACTGGAGCCCCCTGAGTAAATAGAACATACAGTACAAACAATATTTTAATTCTGTTGACCATAATATTTACTAATATCAATATCAACTAATATCAACAATTAAACATACTGTGTGAGATCCTCTCATTTAAAATCAATATATCCCACAAAGGTCAGAGGTCATGGTCTCACCCTTACCCTCATATCCTCCAGTGTGAAGGTTCAAACTGGTCTTCCTCTCTGTAGGAACTGTGCTGTAACTCAAACCTTTCCTTGTTCCACTAGGGGACGAGGAGCTGAACTTGGAGACAGTCATGGAGCTGGAAGCTCCTCCGCCAGACATGACTGCAGAGGAGCCAGCACCACCTCCTCCACCTCTGGATATATTCATACTACCTCCAGAAGCACTAACAGAACCGCCTGAAGAACCAGACACAAACTCAGAGGGCGAAGTGGACCCGAATCCAGAAGAAAAATCTCCGCCCGTTGCTGAGGAACTGCCACCTCTTGTGATGGAGGTAGAGACGCCGCTAGAGCTTTTAACCACAGAACTAGAGCTTTTAACAATTGAGCTACTAATCGGACCGGTTACACTGATTTCCCGAGATAATCCGTCAAATCCACCAATCACAGATCCAGCTCCTGAACTGCTACTGGCTGAACTTCCAGATGAAGAGGCTGGAGAGAAGAAAGAACAACTTAATAAATACTACAGATATTTCATATAAATGAGGAGAAACCAAATAATGGAGAATATTGTGGCTGATAACCAGAACCTTTATGTCAGCACCAAAATATTTTAGAAGCCTTGTGAATGAATAATAAAAAAATATTGTTTTAATGTTTCTTTCAAGAATTTTGAGTAAATATTGCTGAAAATGAGTGTTAATTTAACCAATTTCTTTTACATTTCCTGCATAGATGGTTGAAACTGGATGATTTCTGGACTCACCGGATATGACATAACTTCTGGAAGCGCCTCCTTCAGCACTGGTCTGGGAGATGATCTTCTTCTCCAGCAGAACAGCTCCTCCTGAAGCTCCTCCAAAGCCGGAACTGTTCCCTATGGAGGTCACTACCTGTTGGCTACTCAGGGAGCTGCTGTTTCCCTCTAGTTAGAGAGACACCAAATAACATTCAGCAGGGAAGAAGACTGAACTGTTCTACAATATATAGAGAACGGCGCAATCAATGGTTTTTAATATGACGTGATTTCAAATTGCAGTTTAAACATACTTGGGGGTAGAGATGTCAGTCTTGTGGTCGTCACAGTTTCGGTATGTTTCTGGATTTCTGTAATTTTTAACATCATTCAAGTTAAGGGACCATTTATTTTAAATTATAGCCAGTATATCATATTTCCAGTTTTACTACGGTTTTGCCAAATTACTTTATGTAATATGAATTTTCGGTTACACTTTATTTTAAAGTAACGTAATTAAGTAATATAATTAACTTCATGTACTTACTATAAAGTTGCGGTTAGGTTTAATTACTTGTAATTATGCAAAAGTATATGTAGTGTAACTACATCACCTTAAAATAAAGTGATACTGAATTTTCATGTATTATTTGCATTTTATTGCCAATGTGTGAAGGGCTTATCACGAAATCTATACACTCCCGAGAGCCTCTCTTCCATTCTAAGACACATGAGACGAATGCTTATACAATGTTGATGGAAAAAAAACTTTGCCGTGATTATATTGGTGTCTTGAATCACACTCAGTCTCTTGTACGTTACGTGTGCATGAGTGCGAGCACGAGCACTGGCTGCAGTTCTCTTAACGGCCAGCAGTTTTGCTAATAACAAGAGTTTCTGAATTCTACAAAAGTTCTTGTAATTTTATGGGCCCTATCATACATGCCAGGCACGATGCAAGTGTTTTTTGCTAGTTTCAGCCCGACGCAGTTATCATTTTCACGTCCTGCGCCACGTTGTTTAAATAGCAAATGCATTCTGCATTCCATCTTGACTGACTGTTCTCATCCTTTATTTATATCAACATGCAGCTTCAGTTTCTACCATCAGGTTCATTGCTCAGACTCCCATTTGCTAAAACAAACTGATTTAAACACTCCTTTGTTCTGTCTGCTGTCTCTCTTCTAAATGCAAGGAGGGAAAGGTAGCTTACACATTATTGAAATTGATCAGAATGTGTATTATGTTATTTTATCATACTATGTGTATTTGTGTTTGTAAGTTTGTGTGTTCCTATGCTGTGAAATTAATTGCCCCACTGGGGGGACAAATAAAGGTATTGAACTTGAACTTGATCTTGAATGCATTTGCGCCCATTTGTGCGCCCATGGACGTGCTGGTCTGAAAACGAGGTGTGTTTTAGGCGCATTGTTATCGCGTTGCGAAATAGGTGACAAAAAATTGTTGGCCTAAAAAACCCATAACATCGCTTAGAGCACCTTTAAAATAGGGCCCTATGTGTGATCAAAGTGTTTTCCACTGCACTTACCTTTTGCAGATCCTCCAGATCCCCCCTCTACTTTGACAATCTTAGTTGTGATTAGCTTGTCCATTCCATGTTAACTACTGTAAAGCAAAGTGACTCATCAATAAAATAAGAATTGTTTTATTTAGCTTTCTACTATCTTTTTTTTTTCAATTTCTTCTCAACTTTTAAGCATGTTGGTGCTAGCATTATACTAACACTACAAGCAAAAGAGAAAATGGACAACGAAGGACTGTTATTCCAAATGCAACTCGTCAAGATTTCAGACATAAGCATATCCTTGGAAATTGATTTACAGCCCATTAAAGTATAATATTAGCTACCAGTAAATATCTTTATCTTTCTTTAAACATTTAAACTTCTGGTCTAGCTTTTTACAATATGCAACACTTCAGAACCACAAAGAGTTTAATGCCTATTATTTATTTTTCTTTTATCTTCTAGGCTTTAAGAAATAGAAATTAAACAATTATACACTGATTCAGCAACCTATGATGTAACCAGAGAAAAAACAAATAACAACTCAACTCAACCCTATACAGCCAAAATGTTTTTGATGAAGCGAAGCTGCTCTTAAAATGCACAAATTATTGAAATAACATATATTTCAAAAGCACATTTGTGAAACCAAACAATTCATCAGAAAACATCAGACTTCTGCTCAGAACAAAATGACACTTACCAATTGTTATAATTTACCGTCTCATGTCAAATAATCTAGCAACACACTGATGATTTTCAGTTCAAGTTCAATCACAGCACCCCTCAACTTGGATTTCAAGCCTTCTTAACACATCTGGAGCCAACAAGTTCAAACCTGAAGTTTTCCTGAAGGCAGCAGCTATACTGTATGTACACCTGACACATACTGTAGGGTTTGAATTCAATTATTTCTGCGTTTTCTGTGAAAGGTCACCTTCATGATCAGCTCTTTCATTTCTTAAATTAGAAGTCTTGGTGTCAGTTTTCTTAAGTTCTAGCTTAGAGCTTATGGAGCATACCAATAACTTATCAATAACAGCGATTTAAAAGAGATCAAAAAAGAGATTTAATTTAGAGTCAGTTCGTTTTTTGTTAGTAAAGTGAGTTTAAATTGTCATTTTTGTATGTTATAGTTAATTCAATAAAAAGTAAATAATGCAAAGGATGGATTATAAAACTAATTGATTCAATGAATGAGTAAATAAAAAATAACAACAAAAAATACATTAAATAAATGTATGGTGTACATGTACATTTATTTACTGTATTGTTTTGTATTTACTCATTCATTGAATCAATGAGTTTTATAATCCATATATATATGTATGTATATATATATATACATACTGTATATATATATATATATATATATATATATATATATATATATATATATATATATATATATATATATATATATATATATATATATAATATATATATATTAAAAACATATATACACATTATATTCTTACAATATAAAGCATACTCATAGGTGAATATAGACTACATGGACATGTTAAATGAGACCACATAACAAACAGCATAATAGTTTGTATAAATAAATAAAATATTATAAGTATATAAATAATATAAGTATTAATATAAAAATGAAAACTTTTGAATTAAATACAAAATAAATATTTTGAATGTGAAAGACATAAGTGAGCATATACCATTCCATCCATTGATACATGTCGATGTTCATCCATCCATCCATGCATTCATCTATCACCAATCGTCTAGACTCTAGACCTTTAGCACCTCTGCTAATGCCATGTTTATCACCACCATAGTAAGTCATCATTACAGCTGAGAAACAGTAATGATTTGCTCTACGTCCTGATATTACTTTAGAAAATGAGTCATTTATGAATGGCAGTGAAAGACACACTGAGCTGCAGTTATAAATCTGTTATACAACCACATTACAGCTACTAAACCCATGCTGCATACATAAACTTGTGTTAATTAGTGTTTATGTGTGTGTGTGTGTGTTTTGTGTGTGTGTGTGTGTGTGTGTGTGTGTGTGTGTGTGTGTGTGTGTGTGTGTGTGTGTGTGTGTGTGTGTGTGTGTGTGTGTGTGTGTGTGTGTGTGTGTGTGTGTGTGTGTGTGTGTGTGTGTGTGTGTGTGTGTGTGTGTGCGTGTCTATGCTTGTCATGCATTTGTGGTTGCCTGACATTTTTTTCTGTCATGGTTTGATCAAATACATTGTGTTTTATACATCTAAACACAATATAAGCTCATGACCACAAATTAATACTTACAAGAGCTTTTTCTTTACAGATAAGATACTTTGAGTGTTTAATGATGTAAGCTATAACGTAAAAATGTACAATTTGTAAAATTTTTACAAAAAGATGTAAAAATAACATTTGCAAAAAGGTGTTTTCGCAACGATGCCATAGAAGAACGATTCCCGAAAGAACCTTTCGGTGAAAACAAAAGTTCTTAAAGTAAACATTTTTTTAGTGTAAGGGGCATTTTAATAATCTGAAGATCACCTTTTGACTATAAAGAACCTTTTGTGAAATGGAAAGATTCCTCTTTCTTCAAGAAACCAAAGATGCATAGTAGCCTATTTACATAAATTTGAGCTGAAAATAAGTAATTCTTATACAAAACAAACAGATAAATCTTATGAACAGATTATTCTAAATGGATTATATAATCTTATTTTTCCTATTTGAATATTTCTGTTTTAAATCTGCCAAAGATTTCACCCCTTCATTGCCAGTGATTTTCATTAATGATTGAGCAGCTTGTCTGTTCCTAGAACAGCTGAATAACTCAACCTGACAGACTTTTCCCATCCGTGAACACATAACCTTAAACTTGCACTTCAAAACAATTCAGGATCATTTATAGATCTGAAGTCCCTCAGTAGGCTATAGCATAACAACAACGTTTCATTTAAACATGTTAAAACTCACCTTGACTTTCGTTTAGGAGAAATGAGTGTAATGTTCTTGTTGTGCCCGTTCTTCTGTGCAAAGATGTGCTCCAAAACGCGATTATATTTACGAGCTGGCACGTTCAGATGTGATGAGTAATCCAGGACCCGGCATGCATGCTTTTTACCCCTTTACATGCACTGTATCAGTTTTTCAGACTTACAACAATTTACAGGCGAGTTTTGACAAGACGAGGGGGGCTGTCACATCATGAGACCCCTGAGGCACTTTTATTTGTGAAAACATAACAAAATCATTAGAAATAAATCACCTGGGGGAAAGTTATTTAAGTGGAATTTTGATGGTAAAGTTATGGCTTGAGGATAGATCACAACCTGTTCAATATAAGACTTGCTTACACTGTTTTCCATAGCTATTGGTAGTTCACTGAATATGAGATGTGTACAGTATATTGGCAGGGGTCATGGGAATTATCCCTTGCAATAGTGAAATCATGAAGTCCCTACAAATTCCTCACTGAGCATCCAACCGTTTGGCAGTAATGATGACCATTTGCACTGCAGCTGGAATGCAAACCTGGAGTAAAAAGGCCAAACCATAAAAAATGATGTGGCTAAAATGATTTTTGCCTACTAGATGGTCAATTGGATGTTGATGCTGGAGAGGATCTCTCTCTCTCTCTCTCTCTCTCTCTCTCTCTCTCTCTCTCTCTCTCTCTCTCTCTCTCTCTCTCTCTCTCTCTCTCTCTCTCTCTCTCTCTCTCTCTCTCTCCTCTCTCTCTCTCTCTCTCTCTCTCTCTCTCTCTCTCTCTCTCGTACAGGTGTGAAGGAATTAATCAACACTCCTCAGTGATTCACCATGGAGTTATTTTATCAGTCGGTCATATCTGTCATTACATATTTGACATGCTCTGATGATGTGACTGATGGTTGTTAATTTACAGATTAAATATTCAGATTAAACTGATATAATTAGTAAAGATTAAAGCACATTATGCATTATAAGAAATGTAACATTGTGTGTTGACCTTAGAATTTATTTATTTATTTTGTTTATTAATTTTATTTTATGAAGATTTGATTTGTTTTAATTTAATTAAACCTCACAGAAATATGGAAATGTCAATGTGTTTCGGGAACAGTGTAATTTTGACAATTTTTACCAAAAAATAAAAATAAAATGAGCTTACCCTGAGCTTACTCAGGGTCTGTCTTGCACTATATGAAACATAATATCTGTCAATATTAATGGTAAGGCATGATCTTTAGACATCATGTAGACATTGACCCTGCCTTTAATTGTGTTTCTTTCAGTGAACAGAAATACAAATTTTATAAATACACTGCGTAATGTATTTTATAAATAATACTGTTTTCCATGCCAGTGCTGTATCAACAGTGTGTTTGAACATGTCTTAGACCGGTAAAAATGTCCGTTTTCTTCAATGCCTAGAGGTCTAAGTAAGCAAACTTCATTGGAAGCTTCAATCAAAAATTCTTCAGACAACATTGTGAACCAGTACCTTATTAAAGAGCAAATGAAAGTAATTTTTCTCTTCTTTTGCCTTTGCTTTTCTTCGTTTTCTTCTTTTTAGTGCTTAACATCCATCTGACCTTTATTTTTCCCAACTCGTTGTACAGTACTTGATTTACTTGAAGCCACAGGGTAGAAAATTTCACAGAAACAGTCAAGTTAAGGCAAAGCACCAACCCTGATCAGAGGCCTACACAATTTCACTGAAACTGGACGAAATCAGGGACATAAAATATGAAATAGTCATCATTAGACTCATCACACATTTGACTTGTTTAACATGTTAGGGTCTTTGCCATGCCATTTCTAAATGTGACCTGATACTTGAACTTTTCTTGACACTTTGAACTTTTTAACACTTAAAAAACCCAATATAAAAATTATTGCACAATAATGCTTACATAAATATAGGTATAGTTCATGTTGACAACTTAATGTCCGAGCCCGTTAGAAAGAAATGAGAAAAGTAGCAAATAAGTAGGAGGAACTATAAAATATATAAAGGAATTATATTTACAAATTTTAAGTGTATGCAAATCTTTCAAATTAAATAAAAGAAGAATAAATATCACATTGGACATTGGCCAAACACTGCAAACATCATCAAGTGGTTTTGCATGGCCAAACATAACTCAAATGAGCCATATACTGTAGATGTAAGTAGTTGTAACACTGATGGTAAAAACTCTAATTTTTCTTTCTTTCTAAACATGCTGCATGTAACTGTGGATCTCAGTTGAACGGTCAGTGTTAAGTAGTCACATCTGTCGTCATCGTCTGGTTGACAATACATGTTTTTAAAGGCTTGCATGTTAGCATTCCAAAGAATACTTTCAAGAATGTTTCTGTTTAGTGTTTTTTTTTTTTCTTATCTTTTCTTTTTACCTGTCGGGATAAATAAAAAATGCTTTTCAAATAATTCCCTTTCGAGTGAAGACCTTATCACTCCAAACAAGACCGCACCTGTTGTGTTATATCATTCCTGACATCAGATAGACGGTGAAGATTCATCACTGATGAATCAGGGTACACATGTGGTTCCAGGAGAAGTAAAAGAAGTAAAAGAAAAAAAAAAACAAGTGGATTGTTTCTACTAGCCTTAATACAGCATGTTGTTTTTCTGCCAAACGCCATATGCAAATAAGTCCCTCTAGGTCTTTTAAATAGTGTTGCAATTAAATGGAATTTTTAATGGCATCCTTGGAAAAACATTTCTGTAAATCAAATTTGTCAGGGTTGGGTGAAGTATGAGGCAAGGACTCAAGATGCAAGAAACAATAGGCCTTTTATTAATAATAAAGTAAAACAAAACAAAATAAACAAAACCCTGTGTGGAAAACATGACCTGACAAAATTGTGAAGATCGATGAATAATGTATTGCTTCCAAAATAAAAAAGTACAGTGCGCTGCAATACCTTCAGTAAACAATATAACAAAAATATAACACACTTTAACACTTTATAATACGTATACAGCAACAAAGCACTTATAAATAAGTTGCTAACTATTAGTTTATTGTTAATTAATAGTTTATAAACACATAATTGGGTTTCCATGTTTTATGGAGACTTTCCATAAAAATAATGATTTTTATACTGTTAACAACGTGACCTAATGAGTATTTGTATGTATTTCATATCAACAACATTGTTTTTTTTTTTTTTAAGTGGTTATGTTTAGCTTTGGAGATAGACTTAAGGAACTCTTAATACTAATGTTAATTCATGTCCAATAAAGGTTGGTTTAAAGCACTTAATGACATTTTCCAATATTCAGTGACCTAATCTAAAGTGAGAACAATTTACGGTTAATAAGTTAACAAAGCATTATCTAACTCTTTACATATGAGCTTATTAAACAATAATAATTTGTTAAATACTGACAATGAATGAAGAACTCACTGTTTGTATATAGCTAGTCTGTTTCTGTTAATATATTAAATACAGTTTATAAACTATTAATTTTACTATAAACAAATAGTTTGTAAATGATTTGTAAATACTTTATTACTGTATTATAAAATGTTAGTTAAGCATTTGAAAGTTAAAAATAAAAAGTTTTAAAAGTGAATATTTGGCATTTCATTAATGCATGCTTCTAAACCTAAAACATTTACATTTATGCATTTGGCAGACGCTTTTATCCAAAGCGACTTACATTGCATTCAAGGTACACATTTTACATTTTAGACCTAATAAAACATTATGTCTATGTGTCTGGGCTTGATCCACAAGGTTATTGCATAGTTGTACAGGCTAGTAAATGCCATACAGAGGGGGAGTATTAATCATAGCTGACAGACTGAAGCATTATTCACTCTAATCAACCTTATAGCTTATAGTTATCATGTGACATAACATGAGAAATACAGGTGTTTTCACTGAGGAAAATTTTTGCACTTGCTCCACCCCCGATTACAGATGTTGATGTGGTGGCTTAAAATATCCGTTCTAATGTTATCTCGTTCCAGGGATAACAAGGTTACTGCACTAAAATACATTTTATAGACATTATTTCTTTAAAAAATAACAATATTTTTTGCATCCACTGTAGCTTCTCTTATGATTTTCAGGTTGTGACTTTGTATTTCAAAACACATCTGTAAAGTGCTTAAATCTTTCCCCTCTCTTAAGTGTTATTTACAGGGTTTGAGAAAGTGCCCATTCTGGGTAGTTCTGAACCTGTTAGATCTTCCTGTTTATCAGAACAAGGAAACACTCAGGGCTAAAGCCATTGTTTGAAGCCATCAAACACAAGAGGGGGTTCTGGGAAGAATAAGACTGGAGTTCTGGGCTTACTTGTTGTAAAAACTCTACTTCAGCAATAATTTGGGAACAAAGTTGACATTTATAAAGATCATATCAAGTTTTCTGGTAGTTTCTGTTTCCAGTACTTGATCCCAGATAAGAGAGGTTACTTTTCCAAATGATATAATTTCTGTGATTGGTTAAAAATGAATGTCTTAAAATTTAAATATGTTTATATTTGTTTATTTTTTCTTGCCTGATTATATAATTATTGCCTATAATAATTTAGTATCAAAACTAATTGTTGGACTAATTTAACAAATAGTATGGCTAGTCATTCAATTTAAAGGGGTGGTTCAGGATTTTGGGCATCGGACCTCATTTCCAAGTTAGCCTGTGTGTTATTTATCAGTGGAGACAGTTGTTCTGTGTTTGCCTCAACACAGATTTCAAAATGTTTCATCCAGTCCTTCCAGTTGCATAGTTCGCCGGTGCTAGGCTAGCGCGACTCAACGGTATATGCTAACCTGCCATTAAAACAGTTTTACCCACTCCACAGTACACCAAAAGCAAATAAATTATAACGCCAGACTCGATGTAAATGTCTGTTGAGGGAATAATGTTACAGACCGCTGCTAAGTATAACCAGCCCGATCTCATGAAAGTGTGTATCAATACCACGAATGTCATTTCTCGCGCCATTTATACGACAAAATCAGTTTTTGCGTGTATGATACACAGTTTTCGCGTGTAATACGCACGCACCCCCATCCCCTAATCCTACCCAAGGGGTTTCAGTGCATATGCACGCAAAAACCATTTTTGGCGTATAAATGCCACGAGAAATAACATTCGTGGTATTGATACGCACTTTCATGAGACTGCGTTGGTATAACACACCGTTGCCATGAAAAACAGAGCATTGCCATGGATTCTAACCGTAGAAATGGAACGGACTATTTTCTTTAGCGGAAGCAATACAATTGTTTTTAAATCAATAAACTCCTTTTTAAATCAATATTTTGTCAAATTATTGATTTTTTGGTAGGTAGCCATGTAATAAGTGGGATAATGTAGAGCAAGGTGGTTGTTATAGCGAATACAACCCCTTCAGGCTGATTCAAGCACGAAAATCAGCCTGTCGGGGTTGTATTCGCTAGAACAGCCTCCTCGCTCTACATTATCCCTAACATATACTAATATATATATATACACACACTTATATTTTAAACTGTTGTGACCTGTGAATCTAAAATATTTGCAGAACTTAAAAAAAGCTACTATAATTTATTTGAAATATTGTTACTGAAAGTTTTATGTAGCATAATTAAAATAATTAATTTACTTTTTCAACAAATGTTACATACTTTACATACTTTAATGGTGCTCTTCGGTTACTTATGACCAAACAATTTTCTGTTTTGAATTTTAAAATTCACAATAATACACAAATTAACAGGTATTACCATACAGCATAACTGAGTCAGAAGACTGAAATTAATACAAGACAGAAGGGACAGACACAAGGATGCAGGTAATGGAATGTTTATTTGAACAACCAGGTGAAAGATCGAAAGTGCAGGTGAAGGAACATGAGTAGAGATCCAGATGATTCAACTTGGATGATACAGTTTGTATACTTGCAGATGAAGATAAACCTTATTAACCATTATAAACCTTGACAAAAGTATTATTTGAGAATTAAAAAAAAAATGCATTCAAATCCACAGCTTAAAAGTAAGTAATGTTGTCCAAAAACTACTAGAGAATTCACAAGCCTCTCCAGAGAGTTATACAGGCATCTAGTGGTAGCACTATGAAATTACATGTTTTATTTTATTTTCTCTCAACAGATGGCGCTAATCTACGGAAGCCCTGAACCGCAACGCAAGCAAAAAAAAATCTGTAAAAAAAAAAAATTCTAGTATTTCGAGATTAAAGTCGGAATATTTCGAGATTAAAGTCGTAATATTTCGAGATTAAAGTCGTAATATTTCGAGAATAAAGTCGGAATATTTCAAGATTAAAGTCGGAATATTTCGAGATTAAAGTTGGAATATTTCGAGAATAAAGTCGAAACATTATGATAGTCAAAATTAAGAGAACACAGTCTTCCGTAGAAGTTTCTTTGGGTGCGTGTGTGTGTAAAGAAATGCGTTCGTGAAGTTGAACTGCCTCAGACATGGATCTAAACAAAATAGTATATTTTTACTATTATCCTCGATGACCGCCTGAAACAGCGGGGTCTGCGAGCGACTTGGAGCGAATAGCTTCATGATGAAATCGCTTTATGATGTTCATAACCCAGTCTGATACATCGGGGATGGCTTTCCTGATGGATGGATCCCCATGTGGCTAGAATTGGAACATTTATTTGGGCTGGGTCGCCTAGCATAGGCGAACCTAATACCCTTGTGCTGTGTTTTGTGCACATGTTCTCTTTTGGGTCGTTTTGACAAACCTGACAGAGAGATAGTGTGACAACTGTGGGTGTGTGTGTGGGGGGGGGGGTACTCTTTTTGTGCTTTATTTGGGTCGCTGTAAAAACAGCGTTTGTTTGTAGGGGCGCGTCCAACACAATGCGGGGTCTGCGCCCTGGCACAATACGCCCTGGCACCGGGGCGGCAGATTGCGTTTAGCAGACCTAGAGCAGCTTCGGTTATCAGCCGCAGGGCGGGGCTGAGGTATCCGAGACACTGGTCTTGCTGGCTGAGACTTCTGCGTGGGCGGGTCCCAGGCATCTGGTGCACTCCGTGTGTTCGTCGTCCTCGTGCAGATCAACACCGCACGAGGTGCATGAGGATCGAGGCATTTTAAACAACACCTTGAGGAAATTGCTCTTTACGAAAACTGAGTGTCGCAGGGCGAACACAACAGCAGCAGTAAAGGATATGGTCTATATCTCGCCGGATGGCTACAGGAGGCCGCTCATGACATGAGATGAGCGGCTTCCGTTAAGTCGAAACGGCGCTGTCCACTGTATACAAGGCTTGCTCTAGCTGGTTTGATGGCGAAAAGCTTCGTGAGGAATCAGGGACGTTTAGTGTCTGTAAATCTGATATTTTGGCCAAAGCGAGCGATCTTTATAGGCTTAGACCACGCCCATTTAGGCGCACTCTGACGCACTCGGGCCAAGTCAGATGATTGGTTCGTTTGTCTGAGGCGCTCGCCATTGGATGTGCAGTTGCCGCAGCACAGCCAATGAGCGAGCTAGACGCTCTGCTGTGTTTTGCTGTACAGCTGCACTGCGTTTTAAATTATTGCTTCAATATTTCGAGGAAAATGAGTTTCCCCACTGCGTATTTGCAATCGCAGTACGAAGTGACCGTTCTCAAAAGGGAAACAATCTTTTTTCTTAAAAAAACTGAAGTAATACATTTTAACTTGTTCTTGTAATTCTTGTAAATTTAGTGTGAATGTTCATCTTTTGGTAACAAATCATTGTCAAAAAAATAGAAATAAATAAAATATTTACATGTCATTTTTAAAGCATTAGCTGCTAATGGTAAAAACACTGCTATCTGTCTAAATTACTGTGCTCCTCCTCCTCCGAGTGACGTATGAAGCCTCACCTGTGGGGGAAAAAGGTTTGTCATGACATTATCATGAAGAAATATACAGAAGGCTTTTATATATTATTATATATTTTGTAAACTGGCTCATACCCTTTTCTCCTTTCAGGCCTGGGAAGCCTGGGAGGCCTCGGCTGCCTGTAAAACCTGGATTGTACAATAGTAAAATTACAAGTTGAAACAAATATTGATAATTGATATTTAAACATTTGTCCATGCAAACAGGCAATTTCAAGGAATACTCTGTATTAACCCTGTAAAGTCTGACATACTGTATTAAATAATAGTAAAAAAATGGATTAGTTAATTGAACCTTTTGACAATAAAAAAAAATATATAATGCATGTTTTGTTGAGCATTACATTTGATACTGTACATCAGCACTTTATGGCTCATATAGTGAGAATATGTAGCTTAGAGGAGGGGAAAAAACTGCAAAAAATATGCAATTTGGTGCTTTTACTGATATTAATGTGGATTAAAAGATAGCTTGTGTAGTAAATCAATAAGATCTTTATGAAATAGCAGACGACTTGTATCAATATCAGTTGTCACTTTATGTCTCCCATTAATATGTGTTAAGATATTTACATTATCAAAGCTCTGTGGTTTTATTGGGGTGGGGCAAAACAATGCAATACAATGATGATATGATATAACGAATGAGGAATCATAAATTATATAATCACATTTTCTAAAAATGATCAAGCAAACCAAAAAAGTTGCTTCAGTCCAGTAAGTGTTCATCTAATATTACTAACACTATAAAAGTTATTCTGTTTACTTTATAAAAATCAGTAAATATTTCACAGCAAAAAGGCATGTAAACCTCGACCCTAAAGGTGCACATTTTTGTATAATTATAAAGACCATTTTACTTGTTAAAAAAGTGTGAAATATCAATCAAATGACAGAAGGCATAGGTTATTCGGCTAAGTTTTGTTTATCATATTGTCACGGTTTGGGTTTTGTTTCTTGTTCCTGGTTCTTGTCTGTCATGTGATCCCCTCTTCTATTCATGTGATCTTGCCTTGTTTTTCCCTGTCTGTTGTGTCATGTTGTCATTGGTTGATTGTTTAATGATAAATGTTCACAGGTGTCCCTTGTCTCGTTGTTAGTCCAGTATGTATTTAAGCCCGGTGTCTTGTTCAGTCTTTGTGAGTTCTTGATGTTGTTGGTTTGCGTTTTGCTTAGAAGCTGTGCATTGAGGTTTGTTGTTTTGTTCCTGAGTCTTGTTCCTTGCCTGAGTCTACACCCAGTTTCCAGTTTGTTGAATAAAGTTTGTGTTCTGCATTTGGACCCTGCTTCATCCTTGCTTCAACTGCACCATCATAACACATAGGGTACGTTAATTTATATAGATAGAAAAATAGGGCTGTTTGATTTCTGATTTTTTGGAATCGATTCAGATTCCTGTTTCTGGAATCGAAAATAATCTATTCCTCACTGTTATTTTCGATCCTTTTTTTTTTAATACCAACACCGTGTCGGTGGTGTGTCTTACAGACCATGCCACACAGCGAGAAACTCTCTACACCAGGCGTGACAAAGCTACCGTTGCAAATCCATTTGTCCTTCCTAGACGTATTGCGAGTGCTGCTTGGTCATAAATAGAACGAGGCATTTACTTCGGGGATTTGTCACGTCGTGCTTCCTGCGTCAGGTGTAGACAGTAGACACATTGTAAAGACTATGTTCACCATACATATGTAGTAGATTGATTCTATTTGCATACATACCTACCTACACACACACGTACGTAGGCTACTTATGTGGATAGATAGATTTTAATTTATTTGTGTAGCCTATATATATTTCATCCAGTATCATAAAACTATAGCTAAAATTCCTGTTAAATTCTAAAAGCATTTTGTTCCGGAACAGACTCGTGCACACTTTACACATACCACAATCGTTAGTAATTTATTGAGCAGTTTGATTGACATTCATTCCCCTGTCTTTTAAACCTTCAAATTGATCTGCTTATGTATCTGACGTAAAATGGTGCGTCAGATTAGTTAATTGTTACCTGATTCTCCTCTGTCACCTCCTTTTTGTGAACGGCCCAATGTTTTATCATTGGGGATGTTGTTTTATTATTGTTTGCTAACTTTTCATTTTTTGTCGAATCTAACGTAACATAGCGCCAGACTACTGATGTTGACCTGGGAGGCATTCTTCTTCGCGGGAGTGTAAAAGATTGATGTTGTCGATTGATTTAATAAATCAGATTTATTCTTCTTGTCCTAAACTACAACGAGTAAGATCAAACCCCGCCCAGCAACCGATTCTAAAGATTTCATTGGGTCAGTCATTGCGCTGATTGCCTACTACACAGTGCTGAAATAATCATCCTACCCTAAAACATACTCTGTGTCACGACTGGATCCATTTATTTTGTCTGAACTTTATTTCTTTACAGGTGACGTGATTGTCTTGACAAATGAAATCGGCTACAGGCTAAAATCTTAAAGAGTAGTCGATTCCCTTTAATGGAATCGACTCTCGATTCCTAACGCCTCGGAATCGATTCTTTTTGGAATCGATTCCCAGCCCTATAAAATGGAAACGTTTTTTCTTTGTACAGATAACAATTCTATCAAAACAATCCCCATTCACACGGATCCACGGAAAATGACTAAAACACTGTTTTATGCATTGACAGGTCAGTAGCAATGTCACTTTGTAAAGAAACCACCTGCGCATATACGCAATATTTTATGGAGCACTCGTGCCAAACACGCACGCCTATAGACTATACGCATGCCATCAACATTTTAACAGGTTCACATTTTCGTTGTTTAAACAGATGATAACAGTTTCGTTTTCAGTATCGTTGCCCTTTGAAACCCGTTTTCAAAGGCTTGTGTTTTAGAACTTATGGTGGCCGAGAGAGCTCAACGCAGTGCAACTGAAGAAAACACATTGCAAATAGAAACACACCCGCAAATTAAGAAAACATCTTTATCAGTTTTACAACACGCGTGCTCCAAATACTCACAACACAAACAAATACAGAAACACGCTGCAAAAGGTCAAAACAACCAAATACAGAAATGCGCTGTAATCCCAGCCACCATTTTGAAGTGCGTTCCACTTTGTGAAGTGGACGAGGGAAGTTTATGGACAGACCCTCGATTTTGAGTCACTTCAGGCAGCTCCATATACCACAATGCAACATTCTTGTGACGTCAATGCATATTGCATTTAATTTACCCCATCACCAACATGACATCATGACTCATAAATGCTATTAACCCCAGTGACGGGTAGGTTTAGGGACGGAGTTGGGGTAGGTCATATATTTATATATACAGTAATGTAACGTTAAAGGATTTGTTCACTTTTTAAAAAACTTTTGCTGATAATTTACTCACCCCCATGTCATCCAAGATGTCCATGTCTTTCTTTCTTCAGTCGAAAAGAAATTAATGATTTTGATGAAAACATTCCAGGTTTTTCTCCATATAATGGACTTCAATGGTAGCCAAAACGGTTCAAGGTCCAAATGAGTTTCAGTGCAGCTTCAGATCACTTTAAACGACACCAGACGATGAATAAGGGTCTTATCTAGTGAAACGTTGCGATGACTCGAAAAAAGATTTGTTCATTTTGATCAACGAGTTCGAACAGGAGAATCACGAACGTGCATTTCAGGACAGAGCAAGGCGAGCATTTGTGCTAATAATACTTAAACTCTTTTATTTATTTTCGAAATGGCGCATCATTTCGCTAGATAAGACCCTTATTCATCGTCTGGTGTCGTTTAAAGTGATTTGAAGCTGCACTGAAACTCATTTGGACCTTGAACCGTTTTGGCTACCATTGAAGTCCATTATATGGAGAAAAACCTGGAATGTTTTCATCAAAATCATTAATTTCTTTTCGACTGAAGAAAGAAAGACATGGACATCTTGGATGACATGGGGCTGAGAAAATTATCAGCAAAAGTTTTTTAAAAAGTGAACTACTCCTTTAAGTCAAACGGCGTTCATAAACACGCTGAAAAGCGATTATGCGTGTTGATAGCACGCCAAAAATGGAAATACGAATTGGCGTGTCATACATACGCCATTTCATGAGATCAGTCTGCCATCACCAACAACTCTATGATATATAAATTTTTTTGTTACGTTTTTTAAACAACTCAAACACACCTATATACATATAGAATGCTGCATTAAACAATTTCGTAAGAAAAAAAATCAACCCCATAGTGGATTCTAAGTGATCAAGAGCTTAGCAAGTTCCTATTCAGTCTATTGCAAAGATTCCGCCAGTAGTGGGCACTCAGCAACACAAGCGATTACGTACATCGGAGTGAACGAGACGAAGGGGAGTTAGCAAGTGAAGGGCATGACAATTTTGGATTGGAACACAGCCATGCTTATTGCTCGTTAACCTATGCCCTACTTCCTTCGAAGGGCAGAGCCCTTGAAGTGGGGACTTTGGAGTGAGCAGGGCATGTGTGTGCCATTATGTAGCCGTTTGAAACGCACTTGCTAAAGGTAACAACGAAAGACAACTTAATTTCCTCATTATTTTCACCTGGGATGTTCCCATGACAACACAGCACGGTGTCCATCAGCTGAATAAAAATATGCGTTATATATCTGTGTGTCTCAACTTTAAAACTTGTCATCTCATCTTTGGACCCTGCATTACCTAACATTTCGTATGAAACTTATTTAAACATAACATGACAACATTTGTACAATGTAACTGATGTATTAATATCATACCATCATGTTCTTTTTTTAGATTTTTTTTTTTTTTATAGTTTTCAGCTCATTGTTAACTCTTTCTTTTCTCATTTGTATTCTGATGACATTGAACCATTGTTAGTTGTATGTCATAAACATGTCATATCTGTATGTTTTGCAACAAAAAAAAACTAAACTAAAATCTGTCACTTATTGGGGACCCCTGGAAACATTTCCGTTGTGGTTTGTGCTATGTTTCTGTATTTAGTTGTGTTGTCCCCAGATGCCTTAGAAGTTCTCTTACGAGAGTATCTCTCGTACTGCGTAATATCTTACGCTATGGGGAAACACTCTTTCCTCGAGATATTGAAGCCAAAAATTATCCTTAATTTTTTTAATCATGCAAAACGCTTTTGCAGCAGCAAGCAGACAAGGGCGAGACAGCTCGCGCGCCCATTGGCTGCCTCGCTGGAAAAGCTGCAGCCTATCGAGTGAAGGCACTGCGTGACGTAATGACGAATGAAGACGCTTCGCGCTCATTTCGTCATGTCCCGCCAGTATAGGCGTGGTCTCGCCCTCTAAATACCCCTCGATAGCTGTATTTCTCTGATTTTTCATTCTTCACGCGAAGCTCACGCATCGCGGGATCCAGAGTGAGAAGCCGCGCCGTTGACTTGTAGCCTTCTCCAGCGGGACGTGCCATCTTCTGAAGTCGCTGGCCCAGCCGCCTTCAACTGCCGTACCTGCTGCGCTTTCCGGCGTACTATATCCTTTTACTCTGCTAAGTGTGTGTGTGTGTTTGCTTACGTGACGCAACACCCATTTCTACTGTTCTAAAAGAGCTGCGTCTTTTTAAAGATGCCTTCCTGTGGTTCTTGCCGAGCCCCACTCAGCGACGAGGACCGCCACGTCATTTGCGTGTCCTGCCTGGGTGAGGATCACGCGGCCACCGCGCTCGCTGACGGCGGATGCCATCATATTGAACGCTTGCCCATGGTGACTCTGCGGACTCGCCTAGCTTCGTTCTCCGAGCCCGCATCCCAGCCCGCCGTGATGCCGCACCGCAAGAAGCGCCGCGCCCTGCGCGCGCCGAGCTATTTCCAGCCCGCCAAAGCTCGCCGGTTCGCCCGCCAGCTTCGCCGGCTTCGCTCGAGTCGCTCCCAGACGGACAGCGGCCGCCGTCTGCCGCCGCGTCCGCACTTGAGCTCGACAAACTTACGGAGACGGCATTGAAACTGAGCCGATGCGTCCGCTCTCTCAAGCCGTGGATTACATCGGCCTGAATGGTGAGATACATTTGTGGCTAACGCTATCCGAGATGACGGAAGCTGAGCGCTCCGTGTTCCTCGACGTTCTCGCTCTGCTGGACGCCGCCCCCCTCAGCGCGGGCCCCGGCCGAGGATTGAGATAAAGCCCGAGGTCTCAAGGCCTTCCTAGTCTCTCTAGGAAAGCGACGGTGTTCAGTTCCCGCTGCGGCCGGACTTTCACCAAAACTTCTCGCTCGTTCAGTTCCAAGCAATGTGACTGTTCCAGTGTATTTCGCAGTGAGCAAGCTGGTTCCACAGCCCGCTTGCCTGCGCACAAAGGCCGTCGTTTCGGCTAACTAGCAGCGCCGCCAGGCCCGAGATCAAACACCGCGCTCTCGCTCTGCTGGACGCCGCCCCCCTCAGCGCGGGCCCCGGCCGAGGATTGAGGTAAAGCCCGAGGTCTCAAGGCCTTCCTAGTCTCTCTAGGAAAGTGACGGTGTTCAGATCCCGCTGCGGCCGGATTTCCACCAAAACTTCTCGCTCGTTCAGTTCCATGCGTTGTGACTGTCCCAGTGTATTTCGCAGTGAAGCAGCCGGTGTCTCAGCCCGCTTGCCTGCGCACAAAAGCCGTTTCTATGGCTACCCAGATAAATCCAATAAAGAGTGCATTTTCTGGTGTTCCGGCCACGGCCGATGGTGTTACGAGTGTTGTAAGAATGCCCACATCCCAGTGCCCATTCCCACACCCAGACACAGCCCGCCACGGTGCAGGGCTAGCACAAATAAAACCAACTCATGTTGGTTGTGCAGAAAATGTAGTGAACGCGCCCATACAATGCCCGCTTACACTACACGATGCGTGTCCCTTGGTTTCTGTAAAAACGAAACTAACACACATTTAGTCGGCGCGAGTCGACAGTGTTCTCAGTGCAGTAAATGTGCCCGCTGTTCCGCATTTCCTCACTAACACGCCGAATCCCACGGGATTCACCCCCGCTCGCTTTCTATGCACAACCCGTCACAGAAAAGCTGAGCGCGGCCAGGCTGCCCGCTGTGATTAGCGCGCACCTCGCACGCTGTGAACACAGCGTTGATTCAGTCGGCGCGAGCCGAGTATTCTCCGTGCAGAAAATGTGCCCGCTGTCTCGCGCCCGCATTTCTCACAGACACTCCGAATCTCACGGGATTCACCCCCGCTCGTCTTCTCTGCACAACCCGTCACAGAGAAGCTGAGCGCGGCCAGGCTGCCGGCTTTGATCAGCGCGCGCCTGCCCGCTGTGATTAGCGCGCACCTCGCACGCTGTGAACACAGCGTTGATTCAGTCGGCGCGAGCCGAGTATTCTCCGTGCAGAAAATGTGCCCGCTGTCTCGCGCCCGCATTTCTCACAGACACTCCGAATCTCACGGGATTCACCCCCGCTCGTCTTCTCTGCACAACCCGTCACAGAGAAGCTGAGCGCGGCCAGGCTGCCGGCTTTGATCAGCGCGCGCCTCGCACGCTGTATACACAGCAGTGATTTAGTCGCGCGAGCTGACAGTATTCTCAGTGTAGTAAATGTGCCGCATTAGTAAATGTGCCCACATTCCCTCACACGCGCCGAATCCCACAGGATTCGCCCCGCTCGCTTTCTCTGCGCGTCCCGCCATAGAGAAGCTGAGCGCGGCCAGGCTGCCCGCTGTGATCAGCGCGCCCCCCGCCTCGAACGCTGTAAACACGGTGCTGTGTTCCCAGTACACAGGGGCTCTCGAGCCGCCGTCCTGCCGCGGCCAGAGCCCAGATTTCATTCTACCCCTAGCTATTCACGCAGATGCGTGGTCAAGGCTTCCCGGGGTATCAGAATGGGTGTTGAACACTATAACGAGAGGCTGTTCGCTACAGTTCGCTCGACGCCCCCGCCGTTATACGGCGCGAGTCGAAACTACGGTGTATAGCGAAGTGTTTCATCTACTTCGAGCCGAGATAGCGAAACTACTGAGTGTGCCCGCTGTCTCGCGCCCGCATTTCTCACAGACACTCCGAATCTCACGGGATTCACCCCCGCTCGTCTTCTCTGCACAACCCGTCACAGAGAAGCTGAGCGCGGCCAGGCTGCCGGCTTTGATCAGCGCGCGCCTGCCCGCTGTGATTAGCGCGCACCTCGCACGCTGTGAACACAGCGTTGATTCAGTCGGCGCGAGCCGAGTATTCTCCGTGCAGAAAATGTGCCCGCTGTCTCGCGCCCGCATTTCTCACAGACACTCCGAATCTCACGGGATTCACCCCCGCTCGTCTTCTCTGCACAACCCGTCACAGAGAAGCTGAGCGGGGCTATAGAACCTCTATCTCAGGGCGAAGGGGGCTTATACAGCAGATATTTTCTGGTACTGAAAAAAGATGGTGGGCTCAGACCCATTCTAGATCTGCGACTGCTGAACAGAACGCTCGGGAAGCGCCAGTTCAGAATGCTTACGACCAGGAAAATCCTCGCGCAAGTGCGCCAAGGAGACTGGTTCATGTCAACAGATCTGAAAGACGCCTATTTTCAAATACAAATAGCGCCCCATCACAGGCGATTCTTGAGATTCGCCTTCGAGGGCCAGGCATATCAATACACAGTCCTGCCGTTCGGCCTGTCCATAGCACCCCGTACGTTCACGTAGTGCATGGACGCGGCCCTCGCCCCCCCTGAGACTTCGGGGCATGCGAGTTTTGAACTACTTGGACGATTGGCTGATTCTAGCTCGTTCACGAACGGAGCTCATAGAACACAGGGCCGCATTACTCGAGCACCTCGAGGAGCTGGGCCTTACAGTCAATTGGGCGAAAAGCTCACTGCTCCCCAGTCGGAGAATTTCCTTCTGGGAACAGTGTTGGACTCGCTATCCATGACAGCACGCCTGTCACCGGAGCGCGGATTGAATATTCAGCACGTCGCGAGATCCTTCCGCCACGGCTCTATAGTCCCGCTCAGCAGGTTTCAGAAAATGCTGGGTCTGATGGCCTCAGCAGCCTCCGTACTCCAGTTGGGCCTGCTCCGCATGTGCCCACTGCAGCTATGGCTAAAAGCACGAGTTCCCCCAGGGCGTGGACCGCGGGTCTATTTCGCCTCAGGGTCGACCTTCAGTGCGTTTCAGCTCTGGAACCGTGGAAAGTGACCGACTGGTATCAGTCAGGTGTGAGTCTGGGGATCGCCTCGGGTGTGACGGTGGTGTCTACGGACGCCTCCACATCGGGGCGGGGAGCATCGGGTCCACACGCCTTTGCAGGCTGGCGGAACCCCTCTTGGTCTGGGCCCAGCGCAACCTCCTTTCTCTGAAAGCGGCGCACGTGCCTGGGCACCTGAATACGGGTCCAGACAAGCTGTCCAGAGACAACGTCCCGACAGGAGAATGGTCGCTGCATCCGCAGACGGTCCAGCTGCTGTGGGAGACGTTTGGCAGAGCGCAGGTGGACCTGTTCGCGTCCCGCGAGAACGCTCACTGCCCAGTATTCTTCTTGAAAAGCAGGGACGCGCTGGCCCATGCTTGACCCAGCGGTCCCCTGTATGCTTTTCCCCCTGTCTCGCTCCTGCCTCAGGTGTTGGAACGGATCAGGGAAAATGGATGCCCAGTGCTGCTTGTAGCTCCGCTCTGGACGAACCAGGCTTGGTTTCCGGTCCTGATGCGGATGGCCAGCACTGCCCCGTGGCCTGTACCGTTGAGGAGAGATCTCCTCTCTCAGGCGGAGGGCTCGATTTGGCATCCTCGCCCGGAACTGTGGTCCCTGCACGCATGGGCCATCAGCGGGTACCCGCTAGCCTCCCGGAAGGAGTGTTAAACACGATCGCGCAGGCTAGAGCTCCGTCTACCAGACGGCTCTATGCCTCGAAATGGTCGGTGTTCTCTACTTGGTGTCGAGCCCGTGGCTTTTCACCTGTGGACTGCGGGGTTAAGGAAGTGCTTGTCTTCCTTCAGGAGCTGATGGATAAGGGAAGGACCCCATCCACGCTCAAAGTTTACGTGGCGGCCATAGCACCGTTTGCTAAACCGGTGTCTGGCCAGTCACTGGGGAAAAACGACTTAGTCGTGCGTTTCCTACGAGGAGCTCGGAGGTTAAACCCTCCCAGGCCCCCTTCAGTCCCGGCTTGGGACCTTTCCACGGTCTTGGAGGCCATGAAAGGCGCCCCGTTTGAGCCGATCCAGCTGTCGGACATGAAGCACCTGTCCCTTAGGACGGTGTTTCTATTGGCTCTCGCTTCAGTGAAGCGTGTAGGGGACTTACAGGCGCATTCTGTAAGCGCGTCATGTCTGGAGTTTGGGCCTAACGACTCAAAGGTCGAACTCAAACCGAGGCACGGCTACGTGCCGAAATCCCTCAATACACCGTTTAGGGCCCAGGTAATTTCCCTGTCAGCCCTTCCGGTTCTCGATGAGGAGAGGGACGCGAGTCTCCTTGCCCTGTCAGGGCGTTAAGGGCTTATGTGTCCCGCTCGCCTGAGCTCAGGCAGATCGAGCAGCTTTTCGTTTTGTTTGGCGGCCGTTCTAAGGGACTCGCCGCCTCAAAACAGAGCCTATCCAGATGGATAGTGGATGCCATAGCGCTGGCTTACACTTCCAAGGGCCTGCGGTGCCCATTGGGTGTCAAAGCGCACTCCACAAGAGGCGTGGCCTCGTCGTGGGCATGGTATAGCGGGGTCTCCCTGCAGGATATCTGCACGGCTGCGGGCTGGGCCTCGCCGTCGACATTTATCAAGTACTATAACCTGGAGGTGCCCGCCTTACAAGCTAAGCTTTTGGCGGTCTGAACTTCGGGCTTATCGGCCGCCAATGCGGCTATGTTGCCCTTACGGGTCGGTACCCCTACGGGACTTTTATGAAGGAGTGATGCTTCTAGCCTCTCCTCCTCTACTCTATGTGAGTTATGGTGATTATGCACTAGATGTGCCCCGGGCTTGGCCCCGGGACTCTGGTGTTGGATCCCTGTCCGCACGGCGTTTTGTATGGGGTCCCCATAGCGTAAGATATTACGCAGTACGAGAGATACTCTCAAAAGAGAACGTACTCGGTTACTAACGTAACCTCGGTTCTCTCTAGAGAGGGAACGAGTACTGCGTATCTTGCCGTGCTTGAACTATGCTCTGGTTCGCTTCGGTGTACAAAATCAGAGAAATACAGCTATCGAGGGTATTTAGAGGGCGAGACCACGCCTATACTGGCGGGACATGACGAAATGAGCGCGAAGCGTCTTCATTCGTCATTACGTCACGCAGTGCCTTCACTCGATAGGCTGCAGCTTTTCCAGCGAGGCAGCCAATGGGCGCGCGAGCTGTCTCGCCCTTGTCTGCTTGCTGCTGCAAAAGCGTTTTGCATGTTTAAAAAAATTAAGGATAATTTTTGGCTTCAATATCTCGAGGAAAGAGTGTTTCCCCATAGCGTAAGATATTACGCAGTACTCGTTCCCTCTCTAGAGAGAACCGAGGTTACGTTAGTAACCGAGTACGTTTTCTGAATAAAACAATTTTAATATGTTTTCATTTGTTTTATATTTTAATATATTTGAAACCTACCAGATGCAGACATTTTTTGTTAATTTTGGTTAAAAATACACAATGTTTGTTATTGAAGCTGTAGGCCTTAATCAATTTTTTGGGTAACTTTTCAACTTTTTCAACTTCTGTTTATGCATTACTGACGTATTTTTTGTGGATTTGTTTATTTGTAAACAGGACAAGTCAATTCACTTTCTAGTATCTTCACACAGATACCAAAATGAAGGTAACTAGGTTTAATTGCTTTGCTGGCCAGTTTCATATGTTCGTGTGATAAATAGAACTACCTCTCCGTCCTACGGGTCCTGGTGGTCCTTCAAGTCCCATCTCCCCTTTCTGCCCTTGTGGTCCAATCATACGGTGTTCTGTAGAAATTATGCATTTGTAAATTATTTATTCATATTAAATGCATATATTTTTTTCTTTTGAACAAGTTCTTGCCTCTAATATAGTCCATGATTTCATTTATGTTGGTCAGTTCTACGCTGATTCCTTGAGGTCCAGGTGGTCCTGGAGGCCCTTTTGGTCCTGGCAGTCCTCGTTCTCCTGGTCGACCCATCATCCCAGGACGACCTGGGCCCTGTAACAGGTCATTAGCTGTGGAAAAATGCAAATACATAAAACTCAATAATTCCTAAAATAAATATCTAAAGGTACTACCAATATCTTGTTCACATTTACCTTTATGCATTTAGCAGACACTTTTATACAAAGCGACTTACAAAAGACAAACGAAAGCAATTTGTCAAAGAGCCAACAATAGTCATAATGCATAATGTATTAAACTACTTTTAGGAAGCAAGCTAGAGAAGAGAAGAAATGCAGAGAAGAAGGGGTTTTGATATGTGTATGCGTGTAAGTGCATTAGGTCGCCACATGTAGAGTAACTTACACTTAATGTAATCTGTAACCTTTTTAGCGATGGCTGGATAATCCAAATTCTCGTCACCACTTGGGTGCCCTGCAGAAGTAAACAAACTACCATTAAACTGCTAAAAAAAAGACTTAAATACGAAATAGAGTTAACAAACACTGTTCTTACTCTTGATGAACTCCTGAGGTTCTGCACGGATTTGCTGTTGGTTTTCATTTACCGCGTAAGACACTATTCCTCCAGAGCTTCCTGGTGGTCCTTGAGGTCCTGGGGGGCCAGGGGGTCCTGGCAGACCTCTGAAACCAGCATCTGCAAATTTGATATAAAATCATTTTAATACTTGCAGCTATATAAAAATAACCTTGATAATATTTCAAAGTGTGCAGTTGTCGCCAACTCTTCAAGGGGGGGTTTCCCAAAGCCAGCTATGGTCGCAAATTCTGTCCTTACTAATAGAGTTCTAGGGAACGTGCGACCATAGTTGGCTAACGATGCTTTTGGGAAAAGCACCCCAGAATAGTGGTTGACAGATATTTTTAATGGCCAATCCCTAAACTATTACATTTGGTCCACCACATCCTGTTTCATATACAGTACACTACCATTCAAAAGTTTGCCGTCTTAAAGAAAGAAATTAATTTAAAAGAAATGAATACAGTGTGTGAATTACATTGATCAAAAGAGACAGTAAAGACATTTAAATTGTTACAAAAAATCTATTTCAAATAAATTGTCACGATGTGGGTTTGTGTCCTGTCATGTTCTATGGTTCCCTGTCTTGTCTATTAGTTATCCCAGGTGTTTCTGAAATCCCACGCCCCCTTGTTATCTTGTCTAGCTCGTTTGTCCCTGATTATTTAAGCCCTGTGTTTCAGCCTTGTCTTTGTGAGTTCTTGTTTAATGTTTGACTGTTAACGCCAATGTTGGTTGGTCCCGAGTCCCGAGTCCCGATGGCAAAATGAGGCTTCCTGAACCACTGAGACCTCGCAGACCATTGCTTCACCCAAAGGTTCATTACTCGAAGCTTCATTCAGCATTGCTCACTAGTGACACCTAGCTACTGTGCAAAGAAATAGCAGACAAATTATTTAATTCTGAAGCAATGACCTGAGCAGACTTATGATGTCCGTATACCCCCCCCCCCCCTTCTGTTTTATTTATTTATTTTATTCTCACTGTTAAAGGTGCATAACGCAGGTCTCTGAGTTTTTGCAGAACTACGGCCCCTCTGGCGACAAGCGAAACAGCAACCAGGGATGTGCACGCTCATGGAGCACACGCACACGCACGCTTGCACGAGCACGAGCTGTTCATAACCAAAGCAGCATCAGCCGCACACATCTTTTGTTTACAGTCGTAATGTCTTCAGATGTAATAAAGTTATAAATCTGCAAGTCATTTTAAATATATGAAAGGAAAGGGATTTGAGTAAATTACACACTTATGTGTGTGAGGGGAAAACGGGGTAAAAGAAAACTTAGGTTTTTGTTTCCATCTATCTCCATGTTGAACTGTTTTATGTGTTTACTGTATCCACTTATGATTGTATTATTATGGAAACACATTCATGAACAATATAAGTTATTACTTTGTAAAAGCTCAAAATAATAATCATGCCATACAGTTGGTCAACAAAGTAGCCTACACTCAAATGTCTCCAGGTAATAAACAATCTAATGACACTATAGCCGCTTTCCGACCAAGTAGTTACAGGAAATTAGTTATAGGAACTGTCCACTTCTAAACAGTTCTAAGAACGACTCTCCCCCAAACTCGGTTTTGCTGTTTGCGTTCGCACTGGCCGCCAGTGGCCAGAACCGAGGGGTAAGGGAGTGACGCAAGCACGGCGGCGGCGGCGACACATACAACAACAACAACCCAGCATGAAAAAAAAATAATAAAAAAAAACAAACAGCATGGAGGAGGCTATCGCAATGTTCCTGTTCTGCCTCGCCGGGACCTTAATAACGCAGTACGAACGGCGGCGTTTAAAAACTATGAGTTCTGTACAGAGAAACACAGAAGACGAAGGCTCCAGCGTAATATAATCTTAAGTAATATGATGGAAGAAGAAGAGCAGAGCGCAGGCAAAGGACACAAGGCTAACGTTACCGGTAGGCCATACACAAAAACATAGTTATATCTTTTATGGGACATGTTTTATGTTTCATGTTGTACTATTCTTCCGGAAACAATTCCTAGTTTATGAACCTGTTCACTGACAATGGTAGTAAAATCAATTCTGATTGTACATTTATCTAGCTTACGCTAAAGCATTACAATAAAGCATTTACGCATCGTCATTTGTTGTCATAGATTTGCCGTATCAGACATTAGAGACTGGGGTATATCTTACCGTTTTATCAAGAAAAAAGCCAACTGAGGATCCAGTTTGAGTCCTAGAGCAGACCGTAGATCTATCCATTTGTTGAAAGCCTTCCCGATGCTGACTCGTCTTATTCCAACGCCTGTCCGACTCCAATTTGGCCCTTTTGGTCAATAACTAGACAAAAGTTTTCTTTTCTTTGTCTTACGTGGAGTTTGCGTTGGGGTTTGGAATAAACTACAAGCCAGTCTCTTTGAATCCATCTTCTACTTTTGAAGTAGTTTAAAGTTGACTAAAGTTTTGTCGCTCGAGTTGTCTTTGCTGATACGAGAATGGCGGCTAACAATAACAAACCTGCGAGACATCGCCTGGTGAGCGTGAACACGCATGACGTCACGCCCAGTCTCAGATTCGAGCCCGAATCCCTCTTATATATTTTACTGTACAGGATTATAGAGGCAATCTCAGTGAGCAGAGAAGGGCTCATTCAGCCCATCAGGCAGTTCTTTAAGCATGTATAGGATAGAAAACAGGAATTTTTAACATGAAAAGTTGCGCAATGCACCTTTAATGTCTGTAACCTATCATTTGCAATAATAAAAATACCTGAGCAGACATTTGTCCATTGCCTGGGTATAAAATAAAATATGAATTCTCTTTCTAAATTTACTTCTGCAGAGACAACTCTCTCTCTCTCTCTCTCTTTCTCTTCTCTCTCTCTCTCTCTCTCTCTCTCTCTCTCTCTCTCTCTCTCTCTCTCTCTCTCTCTCTCTCTCTCTCTCTCTCTCTCTCTCTGACACTGTTGAGAGCAGTGCTTATGGTGGAGGGAGTGTAATAAAGTAAAGTGCAACAGAAAAGTGTGGGGTGGTAAAGGTTAAGAATTGTTTCTGGTGATTTTGTGAATTGTTGTGCTTATGGGACTGGGGACGTAGAGGAACGAAAGAAGGATTACAAATTATTTTTATTGAGGAACAGAATTTTTTCAAGTGTGTTGGGGCGATGTTTCCTCTTTTTGGACAGAACCTCTCCAGCCTTGGAAAAAATCCTTTCACATGGAACAGAGGATGCAGGTGAACATAAAAATGCCAGGGCCAGCTGGTATAAATGAGGATACTGATGTTTATGTTGAACCCAATATACCAGTGGATCCTCAGATCTTGTGAGATTCACTTCAGATAAATATCGGTCCACTCTACAGTAGCATCTGTTGCATTTGAGCTCCTTCTACCGTGTTCAATCGTGCTATCCAGCAGATGCCAAAGGTCACCTAATAATAGAGGTACAAAGAAATAAAACTCCATTAACAATGGTTCACAGTACTAATCACTAATGTGAACATTCACACAACAAAGACATATAGTACTTACTGTTGTCTGTGGATTGGCCTGCTTCTGACGAGGCTGGCAGCTGAGTTGGGGGTGTATTGGTGGAAGCAGAATGGAGACCAGAACTTCTGATTACAGTAGTGCATTCAGATTTTAATCTTGATATGCCTTCTTGCAGTTTCCCTTGATTTAAGAATCCCAGTTTTTTTAATCTGGGATCCAATAAAGTGGGTATGGTCATCACACTGATTGATTCTAAATGTACTGCTTGTTCCCTGACCCTCCGTACAAGGCTGTCACCCAGCTGCCTTGTTAATATAATAATAATAATAATAATAATAATAATACATTTTATTTGTAAAAGCACTTTACATTTTAAGAAAAAAACCTCAAAGTGCTACAGGTCTGATCCTAAGAACAATATCTACACATTTTTAAAATTCATAAGATCTGCTAAAAAGTAAAGTTTTTAGTCCCTTTTTAAAAGTCTCGATGGTCTGTGGTGACCTCAGATGGTCCGGGAGGGCATTCCAAATCCGGGGAGCAGCAGAGCAAAAAGCACGATCGCCCATTGTGCAGAGTTTAGTTTTTGGTATTAAAAGGCGGTTTGAGTTTTGTGATCGGAGGGATCGTGCAGTAGAAGCAGGGGTAAGTAGTTATTTCAGGTAGGGGGGTGCGTTTCCATAGATGCATTGGTGAGTGAGAAGTGAAACCTTGTATTCGATCCTAGCAGAAACGGGAAGCCAGTGAAGTGTGTGGAGGATGGGAGTGATGTGTTTCATACTTTCGCACTCTCATCAGGATCCTAGCAGCGCTGTTCTGTACGTACTGCAGCTTTTGCAGACTCTTGTTGGGGATCCCGATGAGAAGAGCGTTACAGTAATCCAGTCTAGAGGAGACGAAGGCGTGGACCAGTTTCTCAGCATCAGATAAGGTAAGTGTAGAACGGAGTTTTGCGATGTTTCTGAGATGATGAAAGGAGATCTTACAGAGATTTTTGATATGGACTTCAAAAGTGAGTTGTGGATCAAATCTCACACCGAGATTGGTAACTGTTGTGGAAAGGGGGATGTCTTGGCCAGAGATAGTTATACCGGAAAGTGAGGATGACTGAATTTGGTGCGAGGTGCCAATGAGAATTGCTTCAGTTTTGGAACTGTTTAATTGGAGAAAGTTCTGTTTCATCCACACCTTTAACTCTTCGAGACAGGCAGTGAGTGTTGAAGACGGAAGATGATGCTGGCGATGCAGCAGTTGGTTGTGGATCAGATTTCATGTACAGTTGTGTGTCGTCGGCGTAGCAGTGAAAAGACACTCCGTGGCGGCTGATGACATGTCCGAGTGGCAGGATATAAATGATAAAGAGAATGGGTCCAAGAACCGACTCCTGAGGTACTCCGCAGGTAACTGTGTGTTCCCGGGACCTTGATTTTCCAAGCGAAATGTACTCTTTTCTGTCCGTCAGATATGAGTTGAACCAGTCCAGGGCAATTTCAGTAAGTCCAGTGGTTTGATGCAGCCGGTTGAGTAGAATGCCATGGTCCACAGTGTCAAAAGCAGAGGACAGGTCGAGCAGTATGAGAAGGGAAGGTGAGCCAGCATCAGCTGCCATTCGTAGGTCATTTGTGACTCTGACGAGCGCTGTTTCTGTGCTATGAGCAGTGCGGAAACCGGACTGGAACTTTTCGAATAGGTGGTTGTTTTTGAGGTGGTCCTGGAGATGAGTGGCAACAACTTTTTCCAAGACTTTTGAGATTAACGAAGATTTGAAATTGGCCTATAGTTTGATAATATATCAGGAGCAAGAGTGGGTTTTTTCAGAAGTGGTCTGATTATGGCGGTTTTAAGAGCAGATGGAACAATGCCGACAGGATAGACTGGTTTATTACAGTGGTAATGAGAGGGCTTAGAATAACAGAGTTTGCTTTGACAAGAGCAGTAGGAAACGGGTCGAGGGCACAGGTGGTGGGTTTCATCCTTTTGATGATCATCTCAACCTCCTGACTCGAGATTTCTGGAAAGCATTTCAGGGGCTGGGTGATTGCAAGCTGTGGGTGTACAGATGGGGCAGATTGGATTGAGGATCCATGAATGGAAGAGCGGATTGAATCTATTTTAGTTTTGAAAAAGTCCAGTAAGTTGTTGCAGTGTTCTTCTGTGTTTTCCGTGAATGAGTGGGTCTGTGGTTTTAGAAGATGATTAATGGTGGAGAACAGCTGCTTTGAGTTTCCGGGACTGTTTTTGATGATATTAGAGTAGAATGATGACCGTGCCTTTATTAGCGACTTAGAGTATTTCTTTTGGTGTTTTCGAAAAGCTTGTTGGTGGACAGTGAGACCAGTGGCTTTGTATCTCCGCTCGATGGCCCGCCCAGATGCCTTCATTTTCCATAGCTCACTGGTGTACCAGGGGGCTGATCGGGAGAAGGTCACTGTTCTAGTTTTTACTGGTGCGTGGATATCTAGGAGGTTCTTGAGGGTGTTGTTGTAGTAGTCCACAGGGTCCATGACTGGTAAGCAGTAACAGAGAGAAGATGCTGAAGTCGGATGCCAAAGAATCTGAGTTGATGTTTTTAGGTTTCTAAAGCAGATTTGGCGCTTAGGCTTGATGAGGGCGGACGGTGAAGACATCATCATAGAAATGACCTTGTGGTCAGAGATGCCCAGATCATAAACCCGGAGATTGCTGAGATGGTCAGAGTTTGTAATAACCAGGTCGAGTGTGTGTCCCCTAGTGTGAGTGGGGACATCGACAAGTTGAGTCAGATTAAAACATTCCAGTAATTGAAGGAATTCTGCTGCAAAATGACAGGTGGGGGAGTTGACATGGATCTCATATCTCCAAGAACTATGATATTGGCAGACATAGTACAGAGTGTTGTCAGAAGGTTAGACATTTCTGGGATGAAAGACGGGTTCGGTCTGGGTGGCCGATAAATTAGAAATATTGTTGTGGAGATAGGAGGCTTGCACTTAAAAGCGAGGTATTCAAAAGAAGATGGCTCGGGCATGGTGATGGGGGACAGGCCCAGATCACTTCGGTGGATGACAGCCAGACCGCCGCCGCGCCCTGTATTACGGGCTTTCTGTAGGTAACAGTAACCAGGAGGACAGGTTTCATTTAAAACAGAGAAAACATCTGGTTTGTGCCAAGTTTCTGTAAGGCACACCAAATCCAGACATTTATCCAGAATATGTTCCTGTATAAGGCAAGATTTATTTGTGATAGATTGTGCATTGAACAGTTCAATCATGATGGTAGATGGAGCAGTGTGTCTCTGTATTGGCCGGAGTAGACTAAAATCCACTCCACGTTTTCCCTCCCGATCCGTGCTCAGCATTGCCGTGGAAACTCCAGCGTTACTTATTCTGGGAAGGGCAGCGCCCTGATGACGTGTTGGAAGTGCGACAGGGCGTGCGCCAGACCAGAGGATGGAATGACGCGATCAGACCGGGAGAAAACAAACTTTCTGCCCAGCTCCTGTGAGTGTAGCGTCGGCCGGCGAAGCAATCCAAGTTGTTTAATGACTGGTATGCATGATGGAACGTTGCAGTTGTTGAAACTCCTCAGTTGGGTGACGGAATACTTAAACATCGTGCCACTCGCGGAAAACGACCTGGTGTCCGGCCACAACGCCCGTGCTGAGCAGAGGAGAGCCGATAGACTCAACAGAATCCCGCAGACATCAGCAACAGCCTGGTCAGGAACCTCTCGATGGTAAGCGATGCACAGACACAGGAAAAGCTCCGGGGCGAAGGCAGACTGGTAAGTTGACAACAGCTGGAATCGGCGAAATCCGTACAAACACATCCATAAAGTTTGCGCTCGTTATATTTACTGGACGTAGTAGTGCTGGTCAATAAACATACTGTATAGCCTGGTTAGATAGCAACGATTGTTGCCACAAGGATTTTCGGACGGAGAAGCGGCGAACAAACAACGCCAGCGTCCTCTCCAATAGAGCGATCCAAGCGGGCACGGCTGCGTTAGATTGGACTTCAGGCCTTCTAGCTTACTCGTTACAGCATGATTCAGTATCTTCATCAAAGGAATCACTTTGGAGGCAGAGACCCTTTTCTCTCCCGAAAGCTCTACTGTAGCCTGGTGGAAAGGGGCAAGAACATGTAAAGCATCCTGGACTGCCTCATACTCCAGGGCTGTAGGAGGGGTGATGTCGGTCTTTAGAGAGGCCAGGGCTGCCCCCACTGGCTCTCTCAGCTGATAGAGACGTTCCAGCATGTTGTAAGTGCTGTTCCAGCGAGTGTCCACTTCAATTATCATTTTCAGAACTGGTCTCCCCATCTGCTCCTGTACTTGGGCCAGACTCTCTTTTGCTGTAGTGCTTGTTCGGAAATAGGTCACAAGTTTCCTACATTTGGTTCGAATGTCGTTGAAGCTACTGATGTCATCAAAAGATTTCCTCACAATAAGGTTTAGTGCATGTGCAATGCATATCGCATGCCTAACATTCAGTGATCGGACACATGCTATCATGTTGCTGCAGCATCAGTTACCAGGCACTTAACTTTATCCTTTATGCCCCACTCCTCCATGAGCTTGACATGTCCAGTAGCCAAGTTCTCAGCAGTATGGCTCTTAGGGAAATGCTGTACACCTAGTAAAATGGTGCAGAGCTTGTCATTGTCTATAAAATGACAAGTTACTGTTAGGTAGGCATCCATGTTTAGCGATGTCCACATGTCAGAGGTAAGGGTTATAGCCTGAACGTTCTGCAACTGCTCTCTGGCCTTCTCCTTAGCCTCCTTGTGCTTATGATCAACCATGACCTACAAAGCCTGTGGATAGAAATAAATGCAGTTACTCTTACTTTTAACTTCTTAAATAATGATGAACCACTTTATTAATCACATACCTTTCTAGTTGGGATCACATAAGTGGGATCCAACACATGCAGGAGCTCCCTAAATCCATCATCATCCACAATGGAAAAGGGTTGGGAGTCCTTGATGACCATGTTCACCAGGGCCTCATTCATCATTTCTTTTTTGGAATCTATAATAAAATAAAATACAGGTGTATTGTAGGAGCCTAAAACATTATTTAAATAATTTTTTAATGATTATTATCAATTACTTTAACTACTGTGTGGATTGTTAGTAGTTTGTGCATGCTCGTGAGTGCTCGATGATGTCTGAGCATAGAGGAGGTGTTATTGCTGTATGTCAGCTCCTTTAGGCACAGCAAGCATTTCACCTTGAAACATAAATTAATAGACATTAAATATAATACAGCCATATAGTGAGGATTATTGTATTAAGACAGTAAAATAATAATAATAATAATAATAATACAAATTGTGCTTGTACCTTATTGTGAGCAACCATTTCAAAAAACTCCCAGACAGGGGAGAATTTCTCTTTCTTGCTGGCTCCATTACAAGAAAAAAGGATTAGGTCACAAAAAGCAAAAAATTCCAAAAGGGCATCCAAATCAAAAACCAGTCCAGTCCAAATCCAAAAATCCAAAGCAATCCAAATAATCTTATCTAATTAATATAACAATACTATAATATAGCTACTATAATTAATACTAACGATATACTATAACTAATCTAACCTAATATAATGTAATAATATACAGCCCTAAC
>CM070819.1:7419478-7547526 GCA_036326025.1 Chrosomus eos | reverse complement strand
GTATGCATTCCCTCCGGTCACGATGTTACCACAGGTCATCGAACGGATCAGGGAGAGCAAGTGTGCAGTGCTGCTAATAGCACCTCTCTGGAAGACCCCATTATGGTTCGATCACTGAGGCAAGAGCGCAGTCAACTAGACGCCTCTACGCTCAGAAATGGGTGGTATTTTCTGGCTGGTGCGCTGCACGGAGCCTGGACCCCTATTCGTGCGAAATATCGAGTGAACTCGCCTTCTTACAAGGGATTTTGGACGAGGGTCGTACCCCCTCCACGCTCAAAGTGTATGTGGCGGCCATAACAGCTTCTCACGCTCTTGTGTCCGGCCAATCACTAGGAAGAACGACGTCGACGTTTTATTTCTTATAGAACAGAATAGATCTTAATTGCATATATTCTACATGTGTGATACAGGTTTTCTTTTACTAAAGTTTCTCTTTCTGTGATGAGACCCACCTGCTGATCCTTTAAGACCTTTCTCACCAGGAGGCCCTGCTGGTCCCACCAGACCTGGCTCACCTGTCAAAAATATTATCAGATTTTATCAGACTTATCAGATTTATCAGATTTTTTTAGATACTAATAACAAATGCTATATATATATACTGTATAGCTGTATGTTGTAAGATATTGTAACTTACCAGTGGTACCACGTGGCCCTCTCTCTCCTTGATCACCTAATTTAGTAATAGAAAAATAATTTCAATATAATTATCAGCATAAAAACTAAGTATATTAAATATATACTAAATAAATATTAAATACTATATAATAAATATATGAATTTTTATACTATGTATAAAAACAAATAAGTATATTAAACAGTGCTTTACTATTTGCAATATGTGTCTCTGGCTTCTACCAACCTTTGATCCCAGATGGCCCAGCAGGTCCTTTAACACCTAAAAAAATATAAATGATGATGAAAACAAATTGTTCACATGAAATTCTTGAATGAGAAACTGTTAAGAAAAGGTAGATTTACCCTTGGGTCCAGGATCACCAGAATCTCCACGGAAGCCTTGGGTCCAGGAGCTCCTGTCAGACCTCGTATGCCTTGAGCACCTGCATCCCCTGCAGTGACGAAACAAGTTATTCCCCTCTAAATGTATCACCTTTGTTACATGTGAGCATCACAAAATCAGTCTTAAGTTGTAATGGCAATGATTGACTTGAAGAAGCTCCTTCTGGATTAGTGTCTCTGGCTCTGCATCATACCTGAACTTCCTTTGGGCCCTCGAGGACCTTCCTGTCCAGGGTGACCAATGACACCAGGAGAACCTAAAAGGGCACCATTCATTAATTCAGTTTATTTATTTAGGCTCTTCTGGTAAGTACTTATCAAATCAACATTAATTTTTTTTAATATGAGTAAAATGTGAGACAGTTTCTTAACTTTTTGGTTTGTTTTTTTCTAGTAGAAATGTTGCTTTCTAAAGTGTATCAAATATCATAGTTGTTTTTTATTCTTCATTTGTCTAAGTTAAAGTGCAAAGGATGTTATGTTTGTCATATATACAGTGGGGAGAACAAGTATTTGATACACTGAAGATTTTGCAGGTTTTCCCACTGTACAAAGCATGTTGATGTCTGTAATTTTTATCATAGGTAGGGGAGAGCCGGGACGGTTGAAACACTTTTCAGATAAACGTCGTTTTCTAAGATATGGTTACAGATAGATATTTTGTGTGTGTGTGATCAACAACTCACATATGTGTTCTCTTAGCATCATTTGTTATTCGGTACAAATATAGAATGATTTAAGTAAAAATTTACTTTGAACGGTAGTAGTGCTTTGTTTCAATCGTCCCAAATTTACTTTGAACGGTAGTAGTGCTTTGTTTCAATCGTCCCGCCTGAGCGGGACGATTGCAACACAGGGTGGGACGGATGAAACATAACAGTTTAAACGGTAACTATTCATCTAATGCTTGTTTTTATGAACAATACCTGACAAGTAACTTATATACATATTGTTACAAACATATTTTGTCATTTATTTTAATTTAAAGGTTCATATTGAAAACATTTTTCTGTCGCCCAATAAACAATAGGCAATATATGCGCGTTTTGCATAATCTTTCTAATAAGCTATTTTGATGAATAAAGACAAATCCGTTTTCTTAAATTTCTTCCTCGAGTCATATTGAGTGTTTGCTGGTTGAATAGCCTGTTATTATGAAGAAAATTGTCAACCAGAAGACGATAAATTAAATTTATTGAAGATTGAATACTTGTTTCAACCGTCCCGACAGCGCCTCCTGACAGTTAAACCTGTTTTGCCCTTAAACTAAAAGACTCTGATATTACACACTTAAGGGTATGTTGTAGTACTAATACACCTTCAGTATTATCATTATAATGGCACATGAAACTATAAATACAACTTGTCAGTCAAAAAAAAGTACTGCACGAAAAAATTCACTAACCGCACTCAAAAACAGCTTTCCGGCTCTAACTTTAAAACCGCATGACGTAAAGAAAAAATGTTTTCGGGAGTCTGGTAGGCAATTGCGTGCTGTACGTGCTGACAAAATTTGACGTACATGACGTTGAGTGGTTTTCAAGGAAATCTCAATGTTTCATCCGTCCCGCGTTTCAATCGTCCCGGCTCTCCCCTACTCTTCAACTGTGAGTGACGGAATCTAAAACAAAAATCCCATTGAAAATTCCCACAGAAAATCACATTGAATGATTTTTAAAGCTCCAGTCGGCAAGTCTGGCAGATTGAGTGGACTTAGGCAAAATTTTGAATGTTTACAACTCTCATGCCCCTCCCCCACTATCAACGGATACCCTCCCACCGACTCACCTAGTTCGTGCTGCTCGTCAGTGCGTGTGTAGGTTTTCTGTGAACGCGCCCATCTCATCAGCATCCATCAACACCATGGAGTATTTGCAGGTATGCTGCCTTGGCTAATCTACCGATAGATTGCAATTGCTAACGTCATTTATACTCTAAATGACCTTACTTGATCTGTTAGTGTTTTGAAAGCAAGATACATCCGCCATCACTCTTCGTTACTGCGCGAACTTGTTGCCGATGGCAGCTTTAGGTAATTAATTAGCATTTTATTGCATGACATGATACATCAGAAAAGCAGACCTTAATATTTGGTACAGAAACCTTTGTTTGCAATTACAGAGATCATACGTTTCCTGTAGTTCTTGACCAGGTTTGCACACACTGCAGCAGGGATTTTTGGCCCACTCCTCCATACAGACCTTCTCCAGATCCTTCAGGTTTCGGAGCTATCGCTGGGCAATATGGACTTTCAGCTCCCTCCAAAGATTTTCTATTGGGTTTGTTGTGAACTATTTTCTTCTAAAGTGTAGAAAAGTCAGAAGCGCAGACCAGAAAACGTTGAGGTATCTTTCAAGCAGAAGTTCTTTATTTCATCGCTGTAGTCATCTCAATCTCATCTGACCAAGGGAACTTTACATTGCAATTTTATACACCTTTAGGGGAGGGTGACGAGAACAGGACGGGCAGGGCTTCCCGCACTGAGACAGGAACCCCAAGACAAAAGGCGACAGCCTCAGCAATCTGATTAACTTAACCTTAGACAAAAAAGAGTGTTACCAATCCTACTTCAAATTAGCATAACTATTCACACGCTGAGACACGGGAACAGGACGGGCAGGACCTCTCGCACTGAGACAGGAACTCGAAGACAAAAAGGTGATAGTATCAATTTAACTTACAATAGAAAGATCAGGACAGACAGGAACAGGCAATTTTGTGACATCATTTACCTTAGTTACAAAATTCACACTAATAAACTTCCTCAGTTTATATACTATAGGAAGCTATAGGAAGTTATATAGTATTGGAAGCTAAATTAAACATTTTAATAAATTTGTAATCCTTCAGGTTCAAGTCTGGAGACTGGCTAGGCCACTCCAGGACCTTTAGATGCTTCTTACGGAGCCACTCAGTGGTTGCCCTGGATGTGTGTTTCGGGTCGTTGTCATGCTGGAAGACCCAGACACGTCCCATCTTCAATGCTCTTACTAAGGGAAGAAAACAACTTGGTTGTTGGCCAAGGTCTCGCGATACATGGCACCATCCATCATCCCCTCAATACGGTCCAGTCGTCCTGTCCCCTTTGCAGAAAAGCATCCCCAAAGAATGAGGTTTCCATCTCCATGCTTCACGGTTGGGATGGTGTTCTTGGGTTGTACTCATCCTTCTTCCTCCAAACACAGCGAGTGGAGTTTAGATCAAAAAGCAATTTTTTTTTGTCTCATCAGACCACATAACCTTCTCCCATTTCTCCTCTGGATCATCCAGATGGTCATTGGCAAACTTTAGACGGGCCGGGAGATGCGCTGGCTTGAGCAGGGGGACCATTAGTGTTACTAATGGTTTTCTTTGAGACTGTGGTTCTAGCTCTCTTCAGGTCATTGACCAGGTCCTGCCGTGTAGTTCTGGGCTGATTACTCACCTTCATCATGATCATTGATGCCCCACGAGGTGAGATCTTGCATGGAGCCCCAGACCGAGGGAGATTGACCGTCATCTTGAACTACTTTCATTTTCTAATGATTGCGCCAACTGTTGTTGCCTTCTCACCAAGCTGCTTGCCTATTGTCCTGTAGCCCATCTCAGCCTTGTGCAGGTCTACAATTTTATCCCTGATGTCCTTACACAGCTCTCTGTAGAGCCCTGCACGGGCCTCAAATCTAGGCCCCCTGGCCCGAGACGCTCAGGCCCTAGCCCGGCCCGTGTCCGACAGCTCATCAGAATGATCAGCCCGAGTCCGACCCGAGCCGTAAAAATAGATACACAGCCTGCCCTATGTTGCAGTCATTAAAAACATATATGTTTTGTTCTCAATGGCAAAGTATTTACCGGTAAGTTTATTTCATTTCTTTATAAAGTTGATTAAGACAAATGTTTTATGACGACCAAGCAGCCGACAGCGAGTTAAACATGTTTGATCCATTTATAGCCTCTCAAATAAACACTTTACTTGGCTACAATAAAATCCATAGATATAAAACAACTAACAATTTACAATGCAATACAGAGAATGCAATCTAAACAAATCAAATAACTTGCATTAAAAACAAACATGCAGGTTATCTTACCTCAAAAACCAAGTCTGCATTATTTCCAATAGTTTCCAACAGACTCATGAAAATAAAGTCCAATCAAACAAAAAACAACCTCCTAACATGGCTAAGAACAGTCTCAGAGCATCGTTAAGAAAAAGCACAGCATCCACAGTGGAAGGTTTTAATCGAGTCGTACCGGTACTTTTTCCAGCTGCGCTGAAGTCACGCACGCTACCGGGACACTAAACACAGAACGAGCCTGTCGCGCGAATCTCAGATTGCGCCGCCGGGAAACCTGTGTGCATGTGCGTGAGCGAGAGCAGACTGTCATTAGTCAGTCACATGTCAGTGTGATAGGTTATAAAACGTCTTTCTGTTTGCTTTTTAATCGTCATCTTCTCATATTTTATTTTAATTAATGTCTAAAATAGGCTATAAAAAAGATAAGCCTAAAACAGGCCCGAGGCCCGGCCCGCGTGTGAACTATGACGTGAAAATTGTCCCGAAGCCCGGCCCTAGGAGCGTAAATAAGTCGGGGCCCGTCGGGCTCGGGCTGAAATGCAGGCCTCTAGCTCTCTGGTCTTGGCCATTATGGAGAGGTTGGAGTCTGTTTGATTGAGTGTGTGGACAGGTGTCTTTTATACAGGTAATGTGTTCAAACAGGTGCAGTTAATACAGGTAATGAGTGGGGAACATGAGGGCTTAAAGAGAAACAGGTCTGTGAGAGACGGAATTCTTACTGGTTGGTAGGTGATCAAATACTTATGTCATGCAATAAAATACAAATGAATTACTTAAAAATCATACAATGTGATTTTTTGGATTTTTGTTTTAGATTCCGTCACTCACAGTTGAAGAGTACCTATGATCAAAGTTACAGACTTCTACATGCTTTGTAAGTGGGAAAACCTGCAAAATAGGCAGTGTATCAAATACTTGTTCTCCCCACTGTATATATATAAAAAAATATATATTACCTTGAATTCCGGGAACTCCTGTTTCACCTGTAAAATTATTTTATATAATTTAATTAAGTGATATAACTGTAATTTATATTTGTGATACATTTGTGATATGTGACACTGTTGTGATAATGTGTGACATTATTGTGATATATTTGTGATACTGTTTTAATAATCGTGTTATATTTGTAATATGTGATATAATTGTGATACTTTTGTGATATTATATATAAAACTTGAGATAATGAGTGACATATTTAGATACATTTGATGTGATACGATATTGTTGTGATAATATGGTGATATACTTATGATTGTACGTTATTATAATGTGTCATTATTGTGATATACCTATAACTGTGATACTGTTATGAACTGCTCTGAGACAAGAAGGTTGAGATTAGGCATGTGCCGGTATCAAATTTTCATGCTGCGATTAATTGATTGAGCTTTTGTCACGGTATACGGTATTATCACGATATTTTATTTACATAAGAGAAACAGATGGATTGGGGGGATCTAAAAAAAAAACAATTTGCATCACAATAGGTGTAATTGTGATTGTCAAAACATTTGGTAACTAAACAGAATTGTATTAAGTTTAGTGACAACATGTTACAATGTTTACATGGTACAGTGACTGGTAAGCTACTGTTTGTATTATTGCTTAACACAATTTTCACGATTTCAGTTCAATTCTTGATTTGATTTCAATCTTGATTCAATCTTAACTCATTTGGATAAATATTAGGTAGGCTACTACAGTAGATAGCCTACATGTACATTTTTCTCAAGAAAACATATATCTCACATAATTCTGTAAACATACAGAAAGCCCCATCAACTGTTATTATTAAAGGTTAAAATTAACAAATTAAATATAATGTGGTTTTCATTATAATAACAATTATGTAGCCTAATGACATAAGTAAAAATATAATAAATATGTAATATAGTGCACATATTTAGCGAAAAATTCTCCTCTCTATTTTTTCTAGTCAACTAACGTTAATGTGCTGGTAATTAAATGGCCTGAGGTAAAATGTAACGTTCTGTGACGATTGTTCTCCTGCAGTTTTATTGACCTCTTTCCGTGATTGAAAAACACTGATTGATCTACTATGTATGAGGCATATATACCTTTCGGGAAGTTGTACTATAATCTTTAAATAAAAAGTAACAGATGATCGGTTCACTTGAACTAAGGTGCTACAGTGATCTGTCACGTCACATTTACAAGCGCCAAAACGGTATTTATTGTCTGCATTTCGTAATAAAATGGACAGATCATGAGAGCTGAGAATTTGTTTCATATAAAAAGTAACCTGCTCTCTCTAGTCTGTCGGTGTCAGTGATCTTTGCTCCGCGATTTTTCTCTGCGTGAGAGCCTGTGAAAAGTGTTGATTGCGTGAGTCTCAAGCTGAATGCTATGAAGTTCTCAATTTCACATCTATATGTTTTCGAGTTTAGCTACTCTTTTACCTTCATAGTTGGCAGTTCTGCTTTTAGAAAGGAGATAAATCGTCGGCAGCGTTCATCTTTCCGCCATGCTTCTTCTCCATGCGGCGATTGTTTACATTAGACTAGAGCGCGCACTGCGCCGCATGCACACAGTGCTTATGTGGGGATTGTTTACATCAGAGTGCGCACGTGTTTTGCGCAGCATATACAGTTGGTTTTATTAACGGTTGATGGAAAATAAGCTAATTAAAACTCTAAATTCGGATCTATTATTTTTCACGGTATTTTGAAGTGCCCGCGATAACAATATCGTGCATATTCATTACCGCGATTTATCGCATTACCGAATACCGGCACATGTCTAGTTGAGATCCAAATGCAGCTTTTAATAATGGGGCAATCCAGTCACGTAATCCAATGTACAGGTAGGCAGTCAAAACAAAAAAACACACAAGGTTGGGAATAAGGCAAATGGGTAATCCAGAGGCAGGCAGAGAGTCCATACCGATAGCTGTAAATGGCCGAACTTCGGCTTAATTCAAGAATAATGTGAAATAAATTGCAGATTTCAGGAATCTAAATGTATCCGTTCATGTAAATGTACTCCTTATTTGTGGTGATTCTTTTGAATGACAACAAATGGGGGCTCGTCCGAAATATTTATAGTTCGGTTTTTTTCTTTTTCTCTCTCCATTAAAGTTGGTAAGTAGCCTAGCCTAGTTAACAGTTTGCGTTGTTGATTGTTTATGAATTTGTATTGATTGGAATTGGTTTTGGTGAGATTATTTGATGTTTCGAATGTGTATATACTTTGTATATTTTGACTTGTTTAGCGGATTGGTGTAGATATTTTTGTTGAAATTGGTAGGAGAGAAGAATGCATTTATTTTTGAATATTATTATTATTATTATTATTATTTCCACAGCTGTAGATTTAGTGGGAGGCCTTGGTACTGACTTCACTGTTAGGATTTAGCGGCATTTTCTTTCGGGGATATGTCTGGTTTTTTTTTTTTTTTTTTTTTTGGGCAGATCAGTGGTTAGAGCACATTGTCTTGGGAGCACGCAGAGGTTTGAGGGAATCGCCGATTAAATTGGTTGTTCTGCTCGACTTGCAGTATGCTCAGTTAGATAAGGCCTGATCTTCCTGATGTTGTGCATTGCAAACCTGCATGATCGAGCTGTCTTTGTAATGTGGTCTGTGAAGGTCAGCTGCTCATCAAAGATTACTCCAAGATTTCTGACCGACCTTGATGGGGTGATTGAGGAAGAATCTAGCTGGATAGTGAAGTCGTGCTGTAGAGACAGATTGGCAGGGAGGACGAGAAGCTCAGTCTTTGTCAGGTTGAGCTGCAGGTGATGTTCCTTCATCCATGCTGAGATGTCAGCCAGGCAGCTTGAGATTTGTGCAGCTACTATGGGATCATCTGGTTGAAATGAGAGGTAGAGCTGAGTGTCATCAGCATAGCAATGGTAAGAGAAACTATGTCAGGCACATGGTTTCTCTTACCATTGCTATGCTGATGACACTCAGCTCTACCTCTCATTTCAACCAGATGATCCCATAGTAGCTGCACAAATCTCAAGCTGTCTGGCTGACATCTCGGCTATGATGGGTCCCAGTGATGTGGTGTAAATGGAGAAGAGGAGGGGTCCAAGCACTGAACCCTGGGGAACCCCTGTGGTCAGTTGATGTGCTTTGGATACCTCACCTCTCCATGCGACCCTGAAGGACCTACCTGTGAGATAGGTCTCAAACCAGTGGAGGGAAATTCCAGTGATGCCCAGTGATGAGAGGGTGGACAGAAGGATCTGATGATTCACAGTGTCGAAGGCAGCAGACCGGTCCAGGAGAATGAGAACTGATGATTTGGAAGCAGCTTTTGCAATCCGCAGGGCTTCTGTGACCGATAGTAATGCGGTCTCGGTTGAATGCCCTTTCTTGAAGCCAGATTGGTTGACATCCAGCTGGTTGTTCAGAGACAGGAAAGATGATACTTGGTTGAAAGCAACTCATTCAAGTGTTTTCCCAATGAATGGTAGGAGAGAGACAGGTGGTTGGTGATTGGTGGTTCAGTTCCCTCTTGCTTCACGTCAGAGGTTGAATAAATTAAAAAACCTGGTTGTTCAAATGTTGAGTTTTTACCTTTTGTTTCTGATAGTTTTGTGTCACTTCTTCAGGGTAAAAAAATTCCGGTGAAAATTTTACGAGACACTGGTGCTTCGGTTTAGTTTATTCTGGGATCGGTATTGCCTTTCTCAAGTGAAACATTTACTGGGGATGCACTGTTGATTCGTGGAATAGGTATGACTAAAATGTCCGTACCTTTACATAAGGTTGTTTTGTATTCCCATTTAATTCAAGGTGAAGTTGAATTGGGTGTGAGACCAGCTCTTCCAGTACAAGGAATTTCAGTGATTTTGGGCATACATAATGTTTATTTTAGGTTTCAGACATTTAAATACACATAAGTACTAGCAAAACAATGATTTTGAGTTTGTTTTATTCATATCAGATACACATTGTGTAAGTAGCTTCACATTTGACCCTATTCTTCTCCCAGTTCACCGGCCACTTACTTTCATGTATTTCATGAGAAGTGGAGGAATTGAAGTGTGTAAATCCAACAGATCCGATTCTCTGAATTGTGAAACAAACTAAAATGGTCATCTACGCTGCTGGAACCACAGCTCTTGCTGTACATGATGACGACCATACACCTCCAGTCTTTGGACATGGACGTCATCTGTTCAGGCTCCAAGGTGAGGATAACCAGGGATTATGTGAGATCTTGTGTTGCCTCCCAAGCTGCCCATGCACTCTTTTTCCCATGGCCCAGGAAGGCTGAAGTTGATAACCCAAGATATTATGGAAAGAGAATTGGCTGATTCGCTCACTCACTCGGCCTCACAGAGCTATGGATCAGCCTTGCAGGTGGAAAAAACTAAAGGGATATTCCTGCTCATGAACTTAGCAAGGATCTTGGTCCCCAGAAGTCACTGGCCTTATCACTCTTCCACGCTTTAACAGGCTGTGACACAACCTCAGCCTTCCTGGGCCATGGGAAAAAGAGTGCATGGGCAGCTTGGGAGGCAACTGCACTGATTCAGCACATCAAAAGAGCACTGCTGCAGGCCAGCTTCAACTGGAATCAGGCAACCACTGTCCAGCAAGATATCCCAGAGTTCAATGCATGGGGATGGTATCGGGACTCTACGATCAACACTTGGGAACCTTACTGGACTAATCTCGGGAGACGCCAGTAAAGCCTGCACCATTCTCCTCCACTGTGGCTGCAAGACAGCATGTAGAGGGCACTGTAAGTGCTGTAAAGCCGGAGTTCATTGCACTTCTATATGTGCATGTGAGGGTGTTTGTACAAACAATGATAGTGGAGACGATGAGAGATCCGGTGATTGTGAGTGATAATGATAATTCATTTGAGGGACCATGAGAATTCACTGTTGTTTTTTTATGTTATTGCTGTTTTTTTTTTTTATTTTTTTTTTTTTTATGCTCAGCAAACCTTTAAGATCTCTGGACAAATATTTATAATATTTGACAATATTTATAATTTAAATATTCTTTTTTTATATGATTACACTTTGAAATGTATTCACCTGTGGTACACTGAAAAGCATTGAAAAATAGGCGCGCTCAACTCCCAATACGTTTTATGGGTGCGAGTAATAAAACAGTAATCAAAATAAAGATGAAAAACCGCACTCTCTAGTAGCATCTCATAAATATTTATTTACCATGTCCACACAGACGCGTTCGGCCACTGATGATGGCTTAGGCCGAAACGCGTCTGTGTGGACATGGTAAATAAATACACTGAAAAGCATTTCACTTTTATAAGGAAATGAATCAACATTGAGAATAACCTTCAAAGCTGTGGTAAAAAAAAAAAGATTTTCATCCACAGTCTTAAAAAGAATACAGGTTCCATACTTACACAAGCATAAATATAAATATGCCAACTGACTTCCTGTGGTCAATAAACATAAAATAGACACCACATCATCATTTGTAGCGCATTTGGTTAAAAATTTGTAGCCAAAACCCTTTTTCGGACAGGGGCCATATTGAACTTAGGGAATTTGGGGGGTCCTGATATACCTAATCATAAATGTAAGTATTCCTATGGGTTTCCCATGGTCAAAAAAGGTAAAATAGACATCAAGTTTGTATTTGTATCTCATCTGACTCAAAAGCTATAGCCGAATCCCTTTCAGGCAGCGGCTATATTGGATTTGGCCGCCATCTTGGTCTCGGGGACCATTGGCTCGGGCACCCTGGCTAAATCATTTCAGTATGCCCTCAGCTGCATCTGTGCCAAATTTGATGCTTGTAGATGAATTTGCGCTAACAATGGGGTGTAAGGCCCCATACTACAGCCCAAACTGCTTTTTTGGACAGCGGCCATATTGGAATTGGAGGATCAAGGGGTCCAGATATACTGGGTCATAAATATAAACATTCCTATGTGTTTCCCATGATCAATTAAGCTGAAAAACATATCAAGTTTGTGTTTATAACTCATGTGGTTCAAAAGTTATAGCCGGAACCCTTTTCGGGCAGCGGCCATATTGGATTTGGCCGCCATCTTGGCACCGAGGGTCACTGGCTCCGGCGCCCTAGCTAAATAATTTCGGTATGACCTGAGCTACATCTGTGCCAAATTTGGCACTTTTAGATGAATTTGCGCGAAATTACCTATTTATGTGCTTAAGGCCCCCAACTACATGTGAAAGGGTTAAGTCCTTATTACATGCGTACTGTACGGAGTTGGATCGAGACTGGGAGGAAGGCTTACCCTGGCTTATGGTAGCAGCAAGAGAAGTGACTCAGGAGAGTACTGGGTTCAGCCCTAATTAACTCGTTTTTGGGCATATCATTCGTGAGCCGTTAGCGGTTGCGCGAGATGGCTGGGTGCCAACTGAACTGGCGTAGAAGTTGACAGAATATGTGGATGATTTTAAAAGCCAACTTTTTGAAGCGGTTAAATTGGCGAAGGTGAACCTGGAACAGGCACAATCAAAAATGAAACGTTTGTATGATTGTAGGACAGAACCTCGTTCTTTTTGTGTGGGTGGTATTGGCCTTGTTGCCTGTGGTTTCATCTCCGTTTAAAGCTAAGTTTGCCGGTCCTTACGTCATTTTACAACGGGAATCTGATGAAAATTATGTCATCAGTACGCCAGAGAGAAGAACTAAAAACCGGTTATGTCATGTGAATTTGCTAAAGTCTTATTATGTGCGGGAAGGACGGGCATCATCTCATGAAACCGATTCGGTTGTTTTGTCCATAGATCAGAGCTCATCAATGGACGGGTTGCTTTTGATAGATTATGAGGAGGCCGTTGAACCTGAAGACTGTGTTCTGTGTCCTCGGTTAAGTAATTCGGAAACTTTGAGAGATTTGTCAGTATTCCTGAAACATCTTCCTGCTGAAAGGCGTTTTGTGTTGGCTAAGTTAATTCAGGAATATTCATACTTATTTTCTGATGTTTCTTCGCAGACGCATGTAGTACAGCATGATACTGATGTGGGTGATTCCTCTCCGATACGTCAACGCTTTTATAGAGTACCGTGGGAGAAAAGGAAACAACTGGGGCCTCATGTATCAACACTGCGTACGCACAAAAACACGGCGTACGCCAGCTTTCACGCTCACGGTCGGATGTACTAACAGTGAAATTAACGTGAGAATGTGCGTTCCTTCACGCCGATCTCATGTCTGGCGTACGTACATTTTTCATAGTTTTTGTCCGTTGGTGACTCTTACAGGCAATGTACACAACGAATTGTTCTACAAGTCTATCGCACCACCACATGTGGGAAGCATTGCTATTAATTTGCAATTTATAAAATAATTATAAATTATATAAGATCCGCTTTCGACCAGGTGTAATTCAATGTATAACCGCCACTGTTTGAGTCTGTTATTAACGGGTACACGCATTTGCCATAAATGCAATGGATACGTAAAATCTCTGGTGTACTTTTGGTCAGCTACATTGCATGCATTTTAAAATTAAATAGGTAAGCTATGTGTACCAAAGTAAAAACAAATGAGAAATTGGTTACCTTCGTGGGAGTCCTGTAGTAAATCCGAGTCGCTCACAGCAGCAGATATACTCCAGAGACAGTAAGTGTCACCCATAATTGAGGCAACTCTCTGCTCAAAGGGTGTAGGTTCATCGACCCCTTTACCACTGCCTGTTCTGCCCACACTTTCGGTGCGCAGCAGTTCTCCGTTTAACGTCCACCTTTATATCAGACCATTTCTATTTAAGGTAATTTACAGCGACTTACAGATCCAACGCATTGACGGCATCAGCCAGACTCTCACACTCATATTTTTTTTCCTTTTGTTATTAATTCTGGAGTACAAAGTTCCACATAAAATATTTTTTCTAGTTTCTACCTCCGATAGTAACACCTCCAATTCACTTTCTGTAAAGTTTCGTTTCTTGCCGCTTGCTTTAGTCATTTTCTTACTGCTTTCTTTTGCCAAAGTGGGCTCATTACCATATTTAAATTTATTTAATAAAGGGTGGGGCGTTGTGCTCGTGCATGTGCGCTAAATTTTACGTCAATTGGGATGTACAAAGAGAATATGCGTGGGATCCTTCGTACGCAGAGATTCATACATCTGTTTTTTTTTGTGCGTACGCACATTTACAGCTTTGTCCGTACGCAATGTTTTAGTATGAATTCAACGCAAGTCTTTGTACATGAGGCCCCTGGAGTTGGAGGTTGAGAATTTGATCAAGTTGGTCATCTCCTTGTTTGTTAGTAAAGAAAAATGATGGGACATCTAGATTCTGTACAGACTATGGAAAATTAGATGCAATTACTGTACTAAACCAGATTCGTTTCCGCTCCCACATATAGACAGAGGATTGCGTGGATCGGGTGGGTACAGCGAAATATCTTAGCAAGTTTGACTTGTTAAAAGAATATTGGCAGGTCCCGTTGACCGAACGTGCTCGTGAAATTGCCTCTTTTATTACCCCAGATGAGGCATATCTATCTATAAATTACAGGAACGTCTGTCTGTGTGTGTGTGTGTGTGTGTGTGTGTGTGTGTGTGTGTGTGTGTGTGTGTGTGTGTGTGTGTGTGTGTGTGTGTGTGTGTGTGTGTGTCTGTCTGTCTGTCTGTGTGTGTGTGTGTGTGTCTGTCTGTCTTTTATTCACATATCTTTCGAACCGTTAATCCTATTAATTTCAAACTTGCCAGGTGTCTTGCTACGGGCACGAGTAAGTGCAGTGCCAAGTTTGGCGTTGTTTGGATGAGAAATGCAAAAGATATTGTTAAATATACCTGTAAAAGAAGCACTCAGAAGGTTGTGGTTTAAAAATAAACATTCTGACATTAGGAACGTCTGTCTGTCTGTTGTGTGTGTATGTGTCTGTCTGTCTGTCTGTTATTCGCATATCTCTCGAACCGTTTGTCCTATTAATTTCAAACTTGCCAGGTGTCTTTCTACGGGTACGAGTAAGTGCAATGCCAAGTTTGGTGTTGTTTGGATGAGAAATGCGAAAGATAAAGAAAAATAAACAATAAACAAACACACTCTGGATGTTAAAGTCCCTGTAAAGTCAAAATTAAGTATGTGTTCTGAGTTTGTCACACCACAGAAAAATGTGTTATTAGTCACCCAGCCAAATTTGAATGATAAAAAAAGCCAGCAAGTACATAAAATAAGCTATCAAAATCTTGAAAAAATGAGCAGTAGTCTCTGCTCTCAAACGCTGGGGGTGTGTCCGCTGGCTGCGCTGAAACCACGCCCACTCGCGGGAAAGCTGCCGACCGTCGCCACACTCAACTCTTATTTATTTATTTATTTATTTATTTAAAGGGACCATACAATCAAACATAGTTACAATACAAAGCCTGTAACTGATGCGCAGCATATAGAGTTTATAGCTAAAGCTAATTTTCAACTCCTGTCCCTGGTTGGGCATTTCTAAGTACATTATAAATAGATACAAACAATTAAAACGCATTCACATTTGACACACACACACACACACGAAAAATAACAATAGTTAAAAATGGTTACAGTTTTGGTCTATAGTATCCAGCTGCAGACCCGCAGCACCACCAGTTTCAGAACACCAGCGCCAGAACCGGAAGTAAGGGGCGGAGCTTACGTTCTAACACCAGCGCCAGAACCGGAAGTGAGGGGCGGAGCTTACGTTTTAAACTGAGTAACGCCACCTAACGTTTTGGAGCATAATTTGCTTAGACACGAAACGGCATGCTTTTATTACACACGAAACATACTTTATATGTGTTATAATGTTAAGGTACAGCAATAAGCATTTTAAAACATTGATTTTGTGTAATATAATTGTAGTTATCCGTTTCATTGTATTATGAGAGTTACTTCTGATCATAATGGTGAAAAATAATGCTTGAAACTTATGGGCATTTTAATGCATAACAGTTTAATTGTTTTAGCTAAGCAGTTTATACATAAGTATAGATTTATGAAGGTAAGACCTTTGTTTTTGGTTTTTATGAAGGAGTTAACTCTGTATAAGAAAGCTTTGAAAGATATAAAAAACAAGACAAGCCTTGGATGTTTTTTAAAATCATACAATTTGATAACTAATTAGACCTCTGTGATATTTTATGTTCTATTTATTTATTTATTGTGTTTACAAAATCTTAAATTGTTTTGATATTGAAGGTAGGCTATGTGTTGTTAATATGAATTTGTAATGCCTGATATTGATTGTTTAATATTTTTTTTTATATAAAATATACTTTATTTCACGAGAACATGTGCAGCATGCATTTTTCTTTATGTAAAAAAATAATGTCAAAAATCTTAAAGAGAGAGAAAATTCGGCATTGTTTTAAAAGAAACAATATATGTATAAAACAAATGACCAATTCACCCCTATTTTATCACAACAATCCTGTATAAATTTAACTTACAATGTATCAAATGAGGAACTCACTCTCAGGCCCATTTTGTCCTTACATTCTTGCAAAAATAACTATAATGCAAAAATAATAATTCCGCCCTCCCTCACTTCCGGTTCTGGCGCTGGGGTTCTGGCGCTGGGGTTCTGAAACTGGTGGTGCTGCGGGTCTGCAGCTGGATATATCTCGTTTTGGTTTGCCTTTAGCCACAACTTAATCCTTGAAGTGAACTTTTTCAAGTCAGATATGATCTTAATATCAGATGGTAACGAATTCCAGAGTCTAGAGCTCTTAACAGAAAATGCTGTCTGTGCGAAGCTTGTCCTACAGTATGGTATTGTACAGTTATGATTTGTGCTGCTCCTGGTAACTCTTTTGCTGTTTTGTATTTGAATAAATTTAGTAAGTGGCTCGGGTGCTAAATTATTAATACACTTGAAAATTAATTTTAAAAAGCATAAATTACTAAAGCTTTCAAAGCTTAATATATTATATTTTTTGAGGATGTAGCAGTGATGGTAACGGATTGGCTTTCTATCCATAATTTTTATTGTTTGATTGTAAAGTGAACCAATATGTTTTATTGCAGACGGAGCTGCTTGCGCCCAAACTGTCATGCAGTATGAAATATGCGAAAAAATCATAGCATGCATGTACAGCAGGGCTGCCTGGTTTGGTATATAATTTCTGATCAGTTTAAAACAGTTAAGATTGGATGTTAAAGTCCCCTCTACAGCCGGAATGAACGCTCGCATGGTGGGCACGCACTGCCGATGATGGCACCAGTTGTCGGCGCGACGGGAGAATGAATGCCGAGGCGGGAGTCAGTTCGGCCCCATTCACCAGTAACAGCGGATTATCAGTGAATCGCAGTTGTCTCCGACGAAAGTTTATACAACTATCGTGTAAAATGATCACTTACAGAGGTGGGTTTTGGCGGTGATCCTCAGCTCTCCATCAAGGTGTCTCTTCACAAAATTAATCCACTTCTTCTTGATGTAATCGTTTTTCGGAAATTTAAATAAGGACACCGATCCGTTTGTGTGATCCGGTGATCGCATCCAGGTAGTACGCATTTCCGTGACGAAGGCATAGCTAGCTAGCTAGCAATCTGTAGGCTGTTACTAATAATAGTACTGACAGTAACTCGCGATTGAGCGGCCTCAGCGGCTCCAGTGCGTCATCAAGTAGGGGCGTGTCCAGGAGCTCGGGGACTCCAGTGCGTCATCGAGTCCCCGTTTTAGCCCCGCCCAGAAAATCCGGAAAATAGCAATGGTGAAAAACTGTTTAACGGTCTAACTCCACAATTCAGTACTTCACAGTTCACAGTCTTTGTAATATGTTTTAGCAATACATCTCTAACATTTATAATGTGTTTAGAATATTTTTTTTAAATTGCCTTTACAGGGACTTTAACTAAATCTGTAAGTCACGCTGTTTACTTCTTAATATGTTTATTTAAAGCTTTAATTCTGGTGCTTAATATGTTTATTTAAAGCTACGCTGTTTACTTCTTAATATATCCTATATTATTTAATTCTGGTGCTTAATGTGTTTATTTAAAGCATTTAACAATTAGTATTTAACAATACTAATAACACACAGACAGACGCAGTGGCGTGCACAGACCTCTTCAGGGGCAGGGGCGGAGGGACCAAAAAGGGCACTAATTTTTTTTTTTTTTTTTTTTTTTAACAGTACCTGCATTTTTATTCTCTTTTCAGCCAATTTGTGAGAGGGATGCTTCCTTTGGCTGCATCAGAGAGTTCCCTGATTTTTTTTTTTTTTTCTTGACATTCTAAGAAAATATGTTGATACAATTATTAGAATGCATAACACATCAAATGAAAATAGGGAAATTATGATAATATTACTAAATATTATTTACTTTACCAAACAAAACAGAGAATCAAGAAGGTAATTATGGAAAATTATTTTTTAGTTTTGTTGATGTTGTAAATTTTATTTATGTATTATATGTATGAAAGACACTGTTAGCTATCAAGAATCAGTATCACTTTACAATAAGGTTTCATTAGTTAAATTAGTTAGCATTAGCTAATAATGAACTGCACTTCTACAGCATTTATTAATCTTAGTTAATATTAATTTCAGCATTTACTAAAACATAATTAATAATTAAAAGTTGTTTTTGTTATCATTAGTTAATGCACTGACTGTGACATAATACCAATTAACAGTTGTATTATTAAAGGGATACTCCACTTTTTTTTGGAAATAGGCTCATTTTACAACTCCCCCAGAGTTAAACAGTTGAGTTTTACCGTTTTCGAATCCATTCAGCTGATTTTCTGATATTTAGAAGAATATCAGTAAGCAGACATTCTTCTAAATATCAGAAAATCAGCTGAATGGATTCGAAAACGGTAAAACTCAACTGTTTAACTCTGGGGGAGTTGTAAAATGAGCCTATATCCAAAAAAAGTGGAGTGTCCCTTTAACTAAAATATAGGCCTATACAGTAACAAATGTGTTGCTCATGGTTAGTTCATTAGTTCATAAATGAGTAATGAACAAATGAACCTTATTGTAAAGCGTTACTATGAAATCAAAGATATAAGTTCCTTACACGTTGGACATGGACTTAAGATTTCATTTAACTAACGTTAGATGCATTTCCCCTTGCACTTTTATTCCGTGGATAAAAACGAATTACATTATCACTCAGAAATCTCGTCTGATATCGAGTTATACTTTTATTATAGTAGGGTGACCATATTTTAGTTTTCAGAAAACAGGACGGGGGGCGTGGTTGATGGGCGGGGCGTGATTTTTGGGGAGGCGTGGTTAAGGGTGGGGGCGTGGTTTGGGGAGAATTATTGTTATTGTACTTTAATACATAAAGTAATACATCCTTTCCATTCAATGTTTGGCCCGCAACAATAGAATACTATTTAAAATAAAGTTTAGCTTTTAACACCTTGTACATGACACTATTTATTTTCATGGCCATAGCATAGGTTAAAAATCTACTACTAAAATAAAATAAAAAAAATCTACTACACTATTTCAGTAAAAAAAAAACAATTTGAATCCTCCTGATGTTCTCTTAGCCTATACGTTCATTATGTGGGCTTCTAGGTCGCTATCACCTTAACACTGACACGTGCCAACTTTGCAGTTCATGCATTCTGCTTTACACGGATCCTGACCGAAACGAAAACACAGGAATTTTCTCTGTAAATCGTCTGTGAATTATTATTTGGGCTTTTTTTCTTTCTTTTTTTACGCTGTTAGCTACTTACATCTTACCTCGCACTTGACCGTAAACTGAAGCGTCTGAAGCGTCGCCACTGCTAAAATTCTGTGAACGTGTAAAGTCCGCCTACTTTGATTTGATTGGTCATTTCAAATATTCTGACATTGACAAGCAGTGACAGACCAATGAGGCTGCGATGAACACACACACACACACACACACACACACACACACACACAGGCATCTGTATTCTGATGAGTCTGACGTGCTCTGTGCTTGACGCTGCGGATTAAGGAACGCGCTGATTATAACAAGAGGGGATGAAGCCAAAGTCATATGTTTTGTGTGCAAAGGCAAGCGTGTATTTAAAGTACACGCTTAATGGCCCAATGAAAAATAATGAAAACCAGGACATTTTCATCACTTTTTAAAAAACAGACAGGACGGCCAGGACAGGACGTGAAAACAGGACATGTCCTGGGAAAACAGGACGTTTGGTCACCCTAATTATAGTTAAGACTCGCGTGCTACTCGCGTGCTGACTCGCGTGCTGCTGGAAAAAGCCTCACGATGGCTGTGGATCAGGAGGGACAAACTGTGGGCGAACGCTTCTTGGACACAGGCCGGGAACTGATCACTCCTCCTCCCGGTCGGGTCGCCTGGGTGAGGAGGTCTGAAGTTGAAAGACCCGAAACCCCCTATGACCCCAGGTACTATCACTGAGGATGTGTCCAAGAGTGCATCACAAGGTGTATGTAACAATCAAGACTCGCGTGCTGCCGCAACTTTTAGAGTAGCATGGTGATGGTAAGATAAATGTAATTATCTGTTACCTGCTGCTCGTGTAGTTTGAAGACTCGCGCGAGCTCTGCTGCGTAGCGCCGACCAGAACCGTTAAATGCGTATGAGGCGCTGCAAAGGAAACTCCGCCTACCACTTCTCCGCCAAAACTTTTTTTTATATATAATATTTGTTTGTATTATTATTTTGAGTGGCAATTGTGCGTAATTGTATTGTTATTTATTATAATATTTATAAAAATATTAATAATTTTTATTATTTACAATTATCAGAAAAGGGCACAATACATTTTGAGACAAAAGGGGCAGGGGCTTGAGCCCCCCCTCCCCCCCCCCCCCCCCCCCCCCCCCGTGCACGCCACTGGACAGACGTTCCTGTAATTTATAGATAGATTTAAATCTGGTGCTTAATATGTTTATTTAAAGCTATGCTGTTTACTTCTTAATATATTATTTAATTCTGGTGCGCTTAACATTATCACTATCTTTCACGGGCATGTATCTGTAGTAAATGCTAATATATTACTGTGTCATGCTTAACATTATCGCTATCTTTCACGGGCATGTATCTGTAGTAAATGCTAATATATTACTGTGTCATACTTAACATTATCGCTATATCTTTCACGGGTATCTATCTGTAATAAATGCTAATATATTACTGTGTCATGCTTAACATTATCGCTATCTTTCACGGGCATGTATCTGTAGTAAATGCTAATATATTACTGTGTCATACTTAACATTATCGCTATCTTTCACGGGCATGTATCTGTAGTAAATGCTAATATATTACTGTGTCATACTTAACATTATCGCTATCTTTCACGGGCATCTATCTGTAATAAATGCTAATATATTACGCCGGTGTCATGCGCGCTGAAGTTAGCCTATGTGATGTTTAATATGTTAAATAGTTGCCCTGCCTATTCAACAGGAGCTCTAGGCTACGCAGGCTCAGTTTTCGGTGAGACCCTGCTTTGCCATGACAGTGAATAAGTCACAAGGCCAGTCTTTGCAACACGTTGGTGTCTTCTGCACAAGAGACTTCTTCAGTCATGGTCAATTCTACATTGCAGCCAGCAGAGTTGGCAGATCAAGCAGACTTCGTATACATGCTCAAGATAATGAAACAAACAAAAAGCGCCACTTTCTGAGCAATGTTGTCTATAAAGAGGTGCTGACACAAGAACAACATGTAATCTTCAAGAACAGCCAGTCTGCACTAACAAAACATAAATATCCACTCTAAATATATCCTCCAATGCATCATTATGTCAGTATCAGTATGCTTTCTACCATGCACAAATAAAAATGTCACTGAACTTTTGCTGTGTAATTGTAACAATGAGCACTCAAACACACCAAACCAACAATTGCTAAACACAAACACACAAAAAATATTTTGCACGGGCATTTTGCACTAGTTCCTATATTGTTATGAGTTTCGGATTTGGGAAATGCTCCGGCCACATTTCAACGGATCAGGTGGTAGCTTTTGAATCAGGTGGTAGCTGCTTGAGGGGTGTGCGGTTTACTTGGATGATTTAGTCGTGTATAGTGATTCATGGGAGGAACATTTATTCCGAATTCAGGCTCTGTTCAATCGGTTGAAAGAGGCTCGGCTCACTGTAAGCCTAGCGAAGTGTGAGTTTGCTCAGGCCACGGTGACATATCAAGGCAAGGTCGTTGGTCATGGCGTTGTTCGACCAGTTGATGCAAAAACTGAGGCCATCAATAAGTATCCTCCACCCTGTACGAAGCGGGAGTTGATGCGTTTTTTAGGGATGGATTCAAATTTTTCAGATATTGTTGCTCCGTTGACTGATCTATTGATCACGTTCATTTGTTTGGAGTTCAATCTGTCAAAATGTTTTTGAGAATGTTAAAGCGCTTCTTACTAATGCTCCAGTTCTTGCTGCTCCTCAGTGGGATAGATCATTTAAAGGGGGGGTGAAATACTCCGTTTCACTCAATCTCATGTTAATCTTGAGTACCTATAGAGTAGTATTGCATCCTTCATATCTCCAAAAAGTCTTTAGTTTTATTATATTTATAAAAGAAAAATAGGCTGTACCGAGTATTTCCGGAAAAAACCCGAGCGGGTGGAGGCGTGCCGTGTGGGCGGGAGCTTTTGCGTGTGTTGTAAACAGACAGACTCGTGGTTTATGAGGACATGATTTAGTTTTACAATAAACAAACTGACACCTACAGTGGCCAGCTAAACAACTGTATTTAAACACACACCATACATCGCATGCTCCATCGATACATTAACTGTACGTGATGTTGTTTACTTGCTGTGCTTAGCTTACACGCCGATAGTTAACAACACACAGACATTTGAAGCAGTTTTACTCACCGCCTGCTGTTCCGTGAACCTTTATCGTTGGGACTGCTCCATCTTTAAGTATTAGGCGATCTGCAAATCGTCGAACTGTGCCTTGTTTATAAAACTATTAACAGCTACCGCCGAAATGAAGGGAACAAACAAGAACACTTGCGCAACTCCGTTGCTGCTCTGGAAAAACAAAATCCATCCACAGGTCCCTTAACTCTGGGTTCTTCGGACATTTGTGCAGTGTTGTCTTGCCCTGGCAACCAAAAACACACTTTTTGGTGCCATTGTTTTGATTGCAACGCAGCAGAGCACAGCGCTCTGATGGACGCTCTCGTACGCACTAGGCTACAGCTGCGCGCGCCCTTCCGGGAAAAGTGCCCTTAAGACCCGTATAAGGAAATTCCGCCCACTCTGACGTCACGTAGTTACGTATTCGAAAAAAACTTTCCGAAACTTGTGACAAACCGGAAGACCGATTAACCGTGAAAACCGGATTTTTGGAACAGAAATACTCCATCAAACTTACAACTTCATTTTTGAAACTTTGTCCATGTTTACCATGGTAATCCAACTCTTTAACAGTGTAAAAAACTCACTATGCATGAAACAGCATTTCACCCCCCCTTTAAAATGCATGTAGATGCTAGCAAGGTAGGGGCCGGAGCTGTCCTTTTACAAGATGATGATTAGGGAGTTGAATCTTCATGAGGGAGTATGTTTCTTTTCGAGAAAATTCTTGTTATATCAGCTGAATTATTCAGTTATCGAAAAAGAGGCATTGGCGCTGGTTTGGGCACTTCAGCATTTTGACATTTATGTGGGAGGGGCTGGTACGTCATTTGTGATTTATTGTGATCATAATCCCCTAACGTTTTTGACGACCCTTCAAAATTACAATTGTATTACTCAAATGTATTACTCTGTCTTTATTGTGTTTATCGTTGTGTTCTTTTTCTAGGTTCCAGGTCGGGAAAAAATGATTGTACGGTAGCGAAGGAGATGTGCTCTGATACAGGGTCAGAGCGACCTCAATATGCTTGGATACATAGAGTTTCCTGTGGGTTTGTTTATGGGGGAAGGTGTGACGTCCCTGTCAGTCCTTCCTTGTTTTGTGTGTGTGTGTTGTAAGAAATTGTAGTCTGCCTCGACCCAGATTCCACTCCAAAATAGATATTTTATAATGAGCTCATGCCCAAAATGGCTTAATTATCATAGAGATGAATGAAGTGAAGTTATATTGTTTCTTCACCATTTGGGGTCATCAAATTCTGAACAAATGGTAGTCAATTTTAGAATGGGAATGGGTGTGGGACACCGAGAACCTTCACAGACAAAGGGTTGACTCAACTTCATTAACATACAGAACACAGCTGTTACAACAAGAGCAACTTCATTTACATTAAGAGTGGTAAACAGTAATAGGATAAAAGGTTTAAGATTTGGATGTTCTGGGTTCATTCTGACGCCGGTGAACCCAAGGTGCTTCGTGTACCTTACCACTGCTATGCTGTAAAAAACGTCATTTTTTAGATCTTCAACGTCCACATAATTTTTTCTTACAGTGTGTATGTTGCGTCTGTATTGTTTGCAGGTGACTGACTGATTTTGGCTTGATTGGGAGCACCGGTGTGCAGGTTCTTCGTTCCCTACAAAAGCTGTTGGGTTGTTGTTGGTGGAGGGCTGATTTCGGCAATGTAAATGTATTCGTTCTCTCCTTGTGATATAATTGTGATACATTTGTGATGTTATGTGAAACTGTTGTGATAATGTGTGACATTGTAAATATTTAGATACATTTCTGATGTTTTGATATGATATATTTGTCATATTATGTGATATATTTGTGATTTAATGTGATACTGTTGTGATAATGTGGCATTATTGTGATATATCTGTGATTCATTTCTAACATTACTGTGCTATATGTGTGATATATCTGTGATACATTTATGATATTATTGTGATATACATGTGATAGTGTGCATGTGCAATTATGAAATTGTACTTCAGAATGTCACAATGACAGTTTGGTGTGTTTTTTTGTTTGTTTTGAATACCTTTAACTCCAGGAGGTCCTTGGTCTCCTAGAATTAAATGAATATATTAGTAAATCTGCATTACCACATTTCACTGTATACTATCTATGTATTAATCTGTAAATATTACCTTTAGGGCCAGTTTCTCCTCTCTCACCCCTAAGTGAAGTTGCCAGTGAAGCTATAATGAAATCATTAAAAAAGTAATAGTAAACTAATGAATGATTAATAAATGTTAACTGATTGAATGTGTCTTTTGTATGTTCAGAATCAGATTGGATGTATGGTTAACATACAAAGTTCAGATTTGAGGATCTGTTGAATGGTCCTCTCCAGGAACACAGGGTCTTGTGGATCCACGATGATGCGACTGATTTTTCCACCTTCAAGACCGTCCACACGAGCCTTCAGCTTCCTGACCTCCTCGCCTACACAGAGAAACATTCATGATGAAGGAAACTCTACAAGTACAAGCTAAATAAGTTGAGCCATAACGTACCCAGTGCGATGAGACCACAGAGGAGTCCCAGCAGAAAGAGGAGACGAATAATCAACGACTGAAGCCACTTCCACCACGAGCAGCAGGAACAGAATCCCAGTCCTGCGTTGTCCGACTCACCAATACGGATCTCTGTTGTGACATTAGAATATGAGTCTATGAGCAAAAACCAGATCCATAATGTCTGCTGCTTAATCATTGCTGAATGAGCCGGTGTTTGTGACAGTATTGATTTTGTATTGATGAAGACATACCTGCATATGTTGCCTTGTCTTTTGTTGAGGGTTTGGAAGCTGGAAGCACATAAATGCCGGTTTTATTTGATGTAATTTAAGTGTGGATTAATTTACTAATGTTTATTAATCTTCAGAAAATGTATCTGTAATAGGCTATTATAAAAACATTTATTGTCATTTGTTATACATTTCTAAAAAAAATGTTTTTTAAAAAGTTCATTCAAAAAATGTGATTTGCCAATCATAATATATTTCTTTTTTGTTAATATGTAGGATTTTTCGCAACCAGGGATCACTAACCTCTTACAATAACAAAGGCGTATAGTGATGACGCAAAGCATTTAGCGTAATTATGGATCTTGTTGTCAAGCTGATGGATCTTTTATGGATGAGTGAATACATTGATGTTTTTAACATGACTGTGGTATGAAGCAGGGCACGATTGCTAATGAGAGACGTAACATTATACCAGCTCCACACGCAACGCGAGTCCTGCGGATATAAAGGAATAAGGACATTTCATTCTACCGAACTACACGCAAGTGCTGAATTAATACTCACAGAGGTCAGTGTATTAGACGAATTAAACTTGAGGTAACGCAGCGCTGTTTCACTTGCTCTAACAGTCAATCACACTAAACGGCATTTGAGTGTGTTGAATGTTGTTAGTTAGGTTGTGGTTTTTGGATATTTTACTGCAAAAACATATTGTACCTTTAATTTTAAAACTATACACTACAGCTGAAAAGTTTGAGTCTGTAAGACAACATTGGTATTTTAAGGAAATCTCTTATGCTCACCAAGGCTGCATTTATTTAATTAAAAATACAGTAAAATTGTGAATATAATACTAAAAATTGAAAATAACTTTTTTTTATTTGAATATTTTAAAATGTAATTTATTCCTGTGATGCAAAGCTGAATTTTCAGCATCATTACTCCAGTCTTCGGTGTCACATGATCCTTCAGAAATCATTTAATATGCAGATTTGATGTTCAAGAAACATTTCTTTTTATTATCAATGATGAAAACAGTTGTGCTGCTTAATATTTTAGTGGAAAACGTGAGACATTTGTAAGGATGACAAATAGAAATGTCAAAAGATAAGAATTCATTTTAAATAATTAAAAATTATTTTGTAACATTATAAATGTCTTTACAGTCACTTTTGATAAATGTAATGTGTCCTTGCTGAATAAAAGTATTTTTTTTTCAAAAATGTTTGAATGGTAGTGTATATTTAACTATTTTATCCAATCCAACTGGAACAATTACACTTTTTCACTAATTAAATGACTGATTTAATCTAATAACTATAATTAAGCTGAGTTAAAATACTGTATCTAGTCTGAGCTGTCTACCTGCTCCAGCACTGGTGGTGGAAGTGACGAACTGTTTACCAGTATTTTTGGACATGATCAGTCGCTCAGTAGCCCCAACATTATTCGCAACAAACTTGACATCTTTCACAAACCCATCATCAGAGGTGATAGGCCTGATGGGAAAAGCTGTAAATGTGATATAAAAAAGAAGAATTTTAATTTGGTAATACAGTATTGTTTTAATCTTCAACATTGTTAAGTCATTGTTGAAATCAGCATTACCAATAAAATCGGTGGCCAATCCAGTGCTGCCAACATTCTTCGGTGACCCATACACTGGAAGTACAAACAGGCATAATAAATCTCTTACTGTAGTTATTGTGTATGCATGCATTATGTCAGTGTATAACAGCGGGGTTTGGTTTACCATGGCCAACACTCATTCCATTAGCCATGAGAGCCCCGCCAGATGTTGACAGGTTATTCTGCACCCCATACACTGAGAAGAACAGAAACACAGAGGGAAGACATCAGAATCAGGTACTTTTTCATTTTCATGAGGCTTTTGGGCATTTAATCAGGGCTCAAAATTGGACAATTGGAGAAAATTGATGAATGTAATGACCTGCACTACCAAGGGCAGATGAGCTGAGGGTCAGATTATTCTGCTTGCCACCTGAAACAAACAACACAGTGGCAATCTCTCTTTTTCTTCCTCCTATTGTTTTTAATTTATCTTTTACTTTAACTGATCCTTTCAACTTTAACACACAGAAATACATGCACACAGACACTATTGTTTTTCTGTTTTTAACCTGTGGTTGATGGTTGTTGCAGTGTGGTGTAACTGAGATTGTTTGGGTTGGTGTAATATCCGCTGAATCCAGCATCCAGGACTGAGCCGTCACAACCTGAAAGACAAGTATTCGTGTCGAAGGACTGGCTGTGCTGTGTGTGTATCACATATATCTGTGCGCATGAGTGAGTGTGTGTTACCTGACTGGCTGTCGTGGCGCTTGACCACGCTGGCTTTTTTCGGGATAGGCAGAGTGTTGGTGGGAGAATGAGGTGGACTGATGCTCCTGGAGCGACTTCCCTTCAGTAATCTCTTTACATCATCCAGCTCTGTCCCTAAATACATTAAACTATCATTAATTTTCTAAAACTAAAGGCAACACAAACTATTGAACGTTTAATTATATCCTCATATATAATCAATATATCATTTAAAAGATTAAATGGAATATATATATATATATATATATATATATATATATATATATATATATATATACAATGCAAATACTTTGAAATACAGTGAAATATACATATATATATATATATATATATATATATTATATTATGTATGTATTCACTGTATTTCAAAGTATTTGCATTGTGAAGCAGATCCTGTGTACAATATTAAACATTAGCAACACTTACATCTTGTGGAGGGTGAAGCACTCTGCAATCTGGATCTGATCTCACTCTCTGAAAAGACAGCACCACAGCAATAGGCCTACATTAAGATAAAGAAATGAGACTTACATTAAGAGAGAAGTATTTTTTTTTTTTTACATTTGAACTTCACGTTTAAGAATGTTGGGAAGTTTGTGAAACTACGCTTTATTTCATAAATAGGCTACCTCGTGTCTGAGTGCGCCCTCTGGTGGAAACACTTGACGAAACTGCAAATAAAAAAACAACCAAACATTGTAGCAGAATATTGAGACGCAAATTTCATGGATGAAATAATAATAATAACAACAATAATATGATTCTTATTATTTCGGAGGGTTAAGACCCCGATGGATAAGAACAACAACAACAACAAAAACAAACACACACACACACACACACACACACACACACACACACAACACACACACACACACACACACACACACACACACACACACACACACACACACACACACACACACACACACACACACACACACACACACACACACACACACACACACACACACCAAAAGTATGGCGAACGGAGATGGTAGCATGGTCTCACATTTTTTTACATTTAAGTATACATATCAACATTTGGTTTGCTTGATTTAAAAAAAAATGTCTACGAGTAGCCTACTGTGCTGATTAGCTGATCATGAATTTCTTTCATATTGTATTTTAAATGACAAATTATGTTTTTTTTCCCCTCTTGAAATTCACACCAGCCCCAAAAACAAAATACTAAATGGACATACCGAACTCTTTCTTTGTGTATTCAGAGGAGGAACTGCCACTGGAGCCCCCTGAGTAAATATAACATACAGTACATACAATATTTTAATTCTGTTGACTATAATATTTACTAATATCAATATCGACTAATATCAACAATTAAACATACTGTGTGAGAGTCCTCTCATTTTAAATCAATATATCCTACAAAGGTCAGAGGTCATGGTCTCTCCCTTACGGCTGATTTATACTTCTGCGTCGGACCTACGCCGGAGACTCTATGCTATACACAACCCGTTCGTTCCCTTTCAAGGCGGTAACTCAACATTACGTCAGCTATGACTTATATGGGAACTCCTCCCTTCTCCACTTTCGCTGAAATCTTATGGACTAACGCCAGCTGGGGACAGCTGGCCAATTGACGCGAAGTATGCAAATACTGACAGGTGTGCGGGCAGTATAAATTGCATGGGCGATTCTGATGGCTGCTACATGCCAGATATGGCGGGTCCCATTGACCTGCCCGAACTTCACCAGTTCTGTGTCACCTGCCTGGGTCTCGCCCACGCCGAGGCGGCACTCACGGACGACACGTGCCCCCACTGCGCCGAGCTGCCAGTGCGCGCCCTCAGAGCCAGAAGAGAAGTGGCTCGGGCAACAGTGGGGATGAGGCCCACTGACGCCAGCGAGCCGCTGGTGGGCCCTTCCCTGCCTGAAGACGAGTTCGATGACGTCAGCTTCGCGGACGCAAACAAGTTGGACTCGTGGTTCCTCCAGTCGAGCCGCTGCCAGGCCGCATCGAGGAGAAGTACCCCGTTTTTCCCAGACGTACATGAGCATGTGGTGAAGTCGTGGGCTGCACCCCAATCAACGCGCACCCACTCTGCCAGGCAGGCCATGTCCGCGCACGTGGACCGAGCAGAAGTGCTCATGTCCCCCGTCGAGGAGACCCGATGTCGCGCACCTGTGCCTGTCTTCGTCTGTGTTGGGTTCGAACCGTAGACGCCATGGCAATACTGCAGGTGTTCCAGACAAAGCTGCTACAATCCCTGGACGGTGACACAGCTGACGCGGACATCATAAGTCCCGTAACTAATTTTGTCCCAAAACACCCCCGTTCTGAGACAGGAAGTTCTCAGTTTGCTCGAGAAAGGAACTATAGAACACGTCCCTCTGAGCGAGCAGGAGAGCGGATTCTACAGCCGTTACTTTGTAGTGCCAAAGAAGGATCGGGGACTCCGTCCGATACTGGACCTGAGACCCATCAACCGAGCGCTTCACAAGCACCACAGATCCTGCCACAGGTTCGTCCCGGGGATTGGTTCGCTTCGGTGGATTCAAAGGACACGTAATTTCATATCCAAATAGCGACGCGCCACAGGCACTTCCTGAGATTTGCTTTCGAGGGCACGGGATACTAGTATTCAGTGCTTCCGTTCGGCCTGGTCTCGGCCCCCGCACCTTTTCACAGTGTGTGGACGCAGTGCTTTCTCCCCTCAGATCGAGTGGAATGCGCATACTGAATTATCTGGACGATTGGCTGATTTTAGCCCAGTCAAGAGATGTGCTAATCAGTCACGTGGAAACGCTGCTTCGCCATCTGGATACGCTGGGACTGCGTGTGAATATCCAGAAGAGCGTGTGTATACTGAGTCAGACTATAACGTATCTCTGGGAGTATGTTTGGACTCGATGACGATGCGAGCCCACCTCTCTCAAGACTGCATAGAGACAATCTCATCGACTCTGCGCCGTTTCAGATTGGGCAGGTCCGTTTCACTGAGGGAATTTCACAGGCTTCTGGGATTGATGGTTGACCCACTGTTGTGGGTGGACCGACACTTTCTCTCCATAAGAGCGGCGCACATCCCCGGTATCCTGAACCGTGGAGTGGACATGCTTTCGAGGAACGGGATTCCTCAAGGAGAAGGGAGGCTTCACCCCGGATCGGTTCAAATGATTTGGGATCGATTCAGGAAGGCGGAAGTGGATCTCTTTGCCACAAGCGAGAACACGCACTGTCAGACGTTCTTTTTGCTATCTCACTCCCAGCTGAAGGGAGATGCTCTGACGTCGCGTTGGCCGGAAGCCAGGCATTACGCGATTTCTCAGGGGAGCGAGGAGATTGTGTCCTTCTCTGCCGCCCTCCGTGCCGCTGTGGGATCTAGCTCTAGTTTTGAGGGCTCTATCTCTACCACAGTTCAAGCCCCTAGCTTCGATTGCAGTTAAGGAGCTTTTCCTGAAAGCGGCTTTGCTTCTTGCTCTCGCCTCGGCGAAGCGCATTGGAGACTTACACGCGTTTTCTGTGAATGACAAACTGCATCTGTTTCGGACCTGGCGACTGCAATGTCATTCTCCGGCTGAGACCAGGCTACATTCCGAAGTCACTCAACACACGTTTAGAGCACAGGTTGTTTCACTGCCCGCATTATCTGCTGAGTCGTCAGCCTCGCGCGACGCCGATGCTCAGAGCGCTGTTTGCCCGGTCAGGGCTCTGCGGATGTACGTGGATCGCTCGGCCTCCTTTCGTCAGTCGGACCAGCTCTTCGTGTGCTTTGGTGGATGTAATAAGGGACGTGCTATTTCAAAACAGAGACTTTCTCACAGAATTGTAGATGTTATTGCGTTGGCTTACAAATGCCAGGAGAAAGATTGTCCCCTTAACATCAGAGCTCATTCTACGAGGGCGATTGCCTCCTCATGGGCCTGGGCTAGAGGTATGTTTATCCAGGATTTATGTCTTGCTGCTGGCTGGTCTTCTCAGAACACATTCTCCAGGTTTTACAAGCTGGATGTAATAATAATAATAATAACTTATATTTATCACGAGACCCAAGGATGCTTTACACATGACTGCAGAGACAGAAGAGACAGAAGTCATTCCAGGTTAAATGCCTGTGTAAAGAGATATTTTTTTAGGAGGTTTTTGAAAGTGTCTAGAGAGGGAGCATTTCGAATGTCTGTGGGAATGGAGTTCCAGAGGTTTGGGGCTGCGACGCTGAAGGCTCTTTCCCCAAAAGTCCGCAGTCTAGCGTGAGGGACAGAGAGCAGGCCCCTTGTCAATGGACCGGAGGTTGCGTGAGGGGATGTAAGGGGGGAGAAGGTCCAGTAGGTACTTGGGGGCAGTGGCATGGAGAGATTTTTAGGTGAGGAGGAGGATTTTGTAGGTGATGCGAAATTTGACCGGAAGCCAGTGAAGCTGAGTGAGGATTGGGGTGATGTGCTGCCATGACCTAGTGTGTGTGAGAACCCTGGCAGCTGAGTTCTGGACATATTGTAGCCTGTCCAGGACCTTGCTGGGTACCCCATATAAGACACCATTGCAGTAGTCCAAGCGAGAGGTGATGAAGGCGTGAATGAGTGACTCTGCCACAGAGTCTGAGAGCAATGGTCAAAGTCTGGAAATGTTTTTAAGGTGGAAGAAGGTGGATTTGGTAATGAGTTTGACATGTGACTGGAAGGAAAGGGTGGAGTCCAAAATGACACCAAGATTGCGGACCTCTTTGGATGGAGAGATGGAGCAACCGTCCACTTTGAGGAGTAGATCACCTACCCTCGAGAGCAGCGGCTTGGGAGCCACTACCATTAGCTCTGTTTTGCTACTGTTTAGCTTGAGGAGGTTAGATTGTCACGGTAGACATTTCTCTGTTTCCTTCCAGTCTCGTCTTTATGTTGTTGTATGAATGCACGTGTGTGAGGGGCGTGTCTGTATGGCATTACCTGATCTGCTCCAGCTGCTCATCATCACATCAGCAGCTGCTGTTGATCATCACCACACTATTTATACTCACCGCTGTTTTCTCATCCTTGTCAGATCGTTGTTTGGTGTGTCCCTGTCTGGTTCTCGTGTTCCTGATCGTCTCGTGTTCCCTGGAGTTTTCTACCGTGCTTGGAGTTTCTGTTCTTCGTATCGTCTGTGGATTTGTCTCACCGTCTGTCTTCACTTCACCGCGTTGGCCATCGAAGTCCCTGCATTACCGTGTTCATCTGGCTACTGCATTGGACTGAGTTAATTAATAAAGTATCTTCACTCGCTATTGCTTCCTGTGATATATATATATATTCCACCATGACAGAACGATCTGACCCTCAAATGGGAGCAGCGAGTGCGTCACCATCATCCATCGAGGAATTCGTGCATCACAGCATTCAGAGAATGAATTCGCAAGAGAAGGAGATCGGCGACACGGGTCGCGCAGTTCAAGCCCTGGTAACGCAGGTGTCCGAGCTCACCCAGCAGATCCAGCGCCTACGTGTCCCCGCTGCGCCCCCCACACCAGCCGTTCCTCTCGCACCACCTGGAAGCCCCTCCCAGTCGGAGCCCCGGTTACCTGTTCCTGAGGCTTATTCGGGTGAGCCATCCCATTGCAGAGCGTTCTTAACCCGCTGTTCTATGCACTTTGCCTTACAGCCACGCACTTTCTACAATGAACAAACCAAAGTGGCGTTTGTGCTGACGCTGTTGACTGGGAGAGCGGCACTTTGGGGAACGGCGGTGTGGGAGAACCAGAACCCATGCTGTTCCTCGTTCCAGACCCTCGCCAACGAGATGAGGAAGGTGTTCGACCGGGCAGTGTCGGGAAGAGAAGCGGCCAGAGCGTTGGCTGAGCTCCGTCAGGGAGGACGTTCGGTGTCAGATTTCTCGATCGAGTTCAGAACCCTGGCGGCGGAGTGTGGCTGGAACGAGGAGGCGCAGTGGGACATGTTCCTGCATGGGCTGGCTGACCACGTCCAGAAGGAGATCTATGCCCTGGATCTCCCCACCACTCTCAACGGGTTGATCGACCTTGCCCTGCGGGTGGATGCTCGGCTGTCCAGAGTAGAGCGCAGAACTACTTCCACCCGCACACTCGGAGATTTCGAAGCCCTTCGATCCAGCGGCAGGGGCGTGGTCAGCCCCGTCGACGATCACGAGCCCATGCAGGTGGGTCGAGCTCGGCTTTCCCGAGAGGAGAGGGAGAGGCGGAGGTCCCAGGGCCTTTGCCTTTACTGTGGAGGGACTGGTCACTATGCTTACAACTGTCCAGTAAAAGGCCAAGCCCGATAGTAAACCTGAGGCTACTATCGGGTGGGATCTCCGCCAGGAAGACCTCATCAGCTACATCTACCTCCACCCTCCTCTCGGTAAGACTAAGATGGTCAACCAACCAGCACGATTGTCTTGCACTGTTGGACTCCAGGGCGGAAGGTAATTTTATGGACTATAATTTTGCACGCACATTTCAGATTCCCCTTCAACCCCTCACTCACCGGATTTCAGTTCACGCATTAAATGGTCAAGAACTTCCTACCATTTCTCACACTACTGAAGACATCACACTCATTACCTCTGGCAACCATACCGAGACTATTTCTTTTCTTATTTTGGACTCACCCTTGGCACCTGTTGTTCTCGGACATCCCTGGCTGATCAAACACAACCCCCGTGTGGACTGGATTCATAAAGCTGTGCTGGAGTGGAATAAGGAATGTCATAAGTCTTGTCTTGTGTCTGCTTGTTCGTCTGTACCTGTTTCTGTGTTGCAGGAGGAAGCAGGGGATTTGTCTAACGTGCCCGCGGAGTATCTGGATCTGAAGGAAGTGTTCACTAAGTCTCGTGCTGCTTCTATCCCTCCGCATCGTCCCTATGACTGTGCGATAGATTTACTACCAGATAAGTCTCCGCCTAAAGGCAAGTTATATTCACTTTCGATTCCTGAAAGAGAGGCTATGGAGAAATATATTTCTGATTCTCTAGCAACCAAGTTCATTCGCCCTTCCTCTTCTCCAGCGGGGGCGGGGTTCTTTTTTGTGGGGAAGAAAGATGGATCGTTGCGACCTTGCATTGATTACCGAGGGTTGAATAACATCACGGTAAAGAACACTTATCCTTTGCCGTTGATGTCTTCAGCCTTCGAGAGGTTACAGGGAGCATCTATCTTCACAAAATTGGACTTACGTAACGCTTATCATTTGGTTCGCATTAGGGAGGGGGATGAATGGAAAACGTCTCGGGTTATGACTATAACCCTTGTTCCCTGAGAAGGGAACGAGACAATGCATCGAGAATCGACACTTTGGGGACGCTCCCTTAGCGTGCGCCTCTGAAGTAAAAATGAAACTATTCCAATCCTGATTGGTGTTGCGTCGTGACGTAACATGTGACGGCATAACCGGAAGCATAAAGGTGACGCTGACGCATAGAATGCCAGCCTCGCGATGAAGCAAGACGCTCTAAGGCCTCGAGGGGCGTGGCAGAGCGATGCATTGTCTCGTTCCCTTCTCAGGGAACAAGGGTTATAGTCATAACCCGAGACGTTCCCTATCGAGGAAACTCGACAATGCATCGAGAATCGACACTTTGGGGAACGAATGCCCACTAGGCCACGCACCGAAAACAGGCCTGCCCCGGAGTGAAACTGATTCAGGCACTCAGCTAGGACGAGAGCACATGTGCGCCAGGCGTACTAGGGAGGAGCAGAATATAGAACCTAACAAAAGTGTGTGGGGTAGCCCAACCGGCTGCCTCACAGATCTCCTGGATGGGAACTCCCGAAAGGAGGGCCCTAGAGGACGCCATGCCTCTAGTAGAAAGAGCCCTAACGGCCAAAGGTGAAGGCAAATTGCGCACCTTGTAGGCCTACTTATGGTTTGTAAAGCCGGGAGCCCCTAATAGGTGATCCAAAACACACTACAGTAGGTCCGACCTCCTCCAAGAAGAGGACCTCTCAAGGTAAATACTCGGAACTCTGACTGGCAGAGCAAGGAACCTCTCCTTTTCTGCCGACACATGAGGTGGAGGATGAAATACTTGCAGGACCATGGACCTAGCCATGATAAATTGCACTTAAGGCACATAGCTGGGTCTCGGATGCAGGATGGCCTTAACTCCGCCGGGGGCACATCCCAAGCAAGCTGGCGATAATGCCAGGGCTTGGAGATCTCCCAGTCTCTGTAAAGAAATAGCTAAGAGAAAGGCTATCTTGAACGTGAGGTCCTAGGCGAAGCCGACTGGAGGTATTCGAAGGGAGCCAGGAATAGCCCTTCGAGAACCACCGTCAGGTCCCAGGAAGGAACCCTGGACCTGACTGTCGGTCTCATCCTCCAATACCATGGAGAAATAGTATGACCAGTTGGTGCCTCCCCAAAGGCCCAACATTTAGTGGTGCATGGAATGCCGCAATGGCAGCTACGTACACTCTACGTGTGGATGGGGAGAGATTCGCAGAGAAACGATCTTGAAGAAACTCCAGAACTGAAGCCATTGGGCAGTTAACTGGGCCTAACTCAAGTTCTCTACACCAAGTGGAAAAACATTCCACTTGAGGCCATATAATCTCCTAGTAGACGGAGCTCTAGAGATAAGTATGGTTTCGACCACCCCAGATGATAGACCAGCATCTAGGTACTGAGCCCCCTCAGAGGCTAGACCCACAATTTCCACAGCTCTGGATGAGGATGGAATATAGTGCCCTCCGCCTGAGACAACAGATCCCTCCTCAGAGGAATCTGCCATGGCGGAGCTATTAGGAGTGAAATTAAGTCTGAAAACCATACTCGGGCTTGCCAACACAGGGCTACCAGAAGACGACTGATGCCCTCCTGACTGACCCTCTCCAGGACTCCCGGGAGCAGAGCGATCGGGGAAAAAGCGTACAGGCGAAGCCTCGGCCAGGCCTGTACCATGGCATCCAAGCCCCAGCGGGGCTGGATGAGTCAGGGAGAACCAAAGTGGATAGTTGGACGGAAGTCCCTCGAGAGGCAAACAGATCCACTTCCACTGGTCCAAACCTCTGCCATATCAACTCCACCACCTCTGGATGGAGTCTCAATTCCCGGGCCTCAGCCCCTGCCTCGACAGGATGTCTGCTCCCTAATTCAGAACCCCCGGGACATATATTGTTCTAATAGATAATATTTCCCTTGGGACCATAAAATGATCAGATGCGCCAATCTGGATAGAGGGCACAATCTGAGTGTCCTTTGTCGGTTCAGATAAGATACCACTGAGACGTGGTAACCTTTGATGTCTGTGAGGAAGCTCCTCAGAGCCCTGAACACAGCCAACATCTCTAGGCGATTTACATGCCAAGAATGATGATGGTCCTGCCACAGACCCCTGGCAAAGCGGCCGTCCGAGACCGCGCCCCAGCCAGCGAGGGAAGCGTCTGTCGAAACAGTTTCCCGGCGACATGACACCCCTAACACTGGACCTTGGGACAAGAACCAAGGTTTCTTCCATATTAAGAGGGAACGAAGGCATCTGCGCGTAACCTTTATTATATGGAACAGATTCCCCTTGGGGAAAAAACCCTTGGCTTTTGAGCCATCATTGAAGGGAACTCATGTGAAGCAGGCCCAAAGGAATTACGTTGGATGCCGCTGTTATGAGGACCAGCAGTCTTTGAAATTGCTTTACAATGATGGCCTGGCCTAGCTTTATCCTGGACCCCATGGCCAGGATGGATTCGATACGAACGGGAGACATACGTGCCCGCATCGTAACAGAATTCCGTACCACGCCCAGAAGAGTAGTCTTCTGAGCTGGGTCCAACACCTTTTCGTAGTGTTGAGCCTCAACCCCCGGTTCTGAATGTGGCCAAGGACGACATCTCGATGCCGAACTGCCATTTCCTGAGACTGGGTCAATATGAGCCAGTCGTCGATGTAATTCAGTATACGGATGCCCTGAAGCCTCAGTGGAGCCAGAGCTGCATTCATACACTTTGTGAACGTGCGGGGAGAGAGTGCTAGGCCGAACGGAAGAACCCGATATTGGTATGCTTCGCCCCCGTAAGCAACCTCAGGAACCTCCTGTGATATGGAAGGATGGAGACATGAAATAAGCGTCTTTTAGATCCATCGTGACAAACCAGTCCTCGGATCTGATTTGGTTCACGATAATGGAAACAGTAAGCATTTTGAACCTGAATCTCCTCAAAGAATGATTAAAAAATCCCTAGATCTAAAATAGGCCTCAGTCCGCCATCCTTCTTTGGAACTATAAAGTACCGGCTGTAAAACCTTGACTCCCTGTCTGGTAGGGGAACACATTCTATGGCCCCTTAATTCCAGTAGAGTCTGTACCTCTTGTTCCATAACCCGAGCCTGTTCTGGAACCACTGCAGTCGGTACCACCCCAGCAAACTAGGGAGGTCGGTGACCGAACTGCAATCTGTACCCATATTTTATAATATTTTATAATATACAGGACCCATATAGATATATGTTCGGAAGGCGTTGCCATTCTTCTACAAAATCTACTAAGGGAACCAGCCCCTCGAGGCTGGCCTCGGGTGTTTTTCGAGCACTATTCTCGACTTCCTGAAGCGGTGGACCGGCAGGAAAAAAGTCGATACAGATTTTGTGACCATAGTCGTTGCCCTGTTGCAAGCTTTTGGGCGAACGCCATGGTGTGCGTTCGCTGGAAAGCGATGTGACCCGAAGCGTCAAAGACGGCGGGACAACAACATCTTCCCCGAGGGCACCTGCTGCTAGAACAACATCGATTGTTCCACAGCGGGGGGGCAGCCCTCTTTTTTTTTTTTTTTTTTTTTTTTTTTCCGCTTCCTGAAACCTGTCAACGACTGTAGTGACAGCGTTGGAAAACAGGCCAGAAGGAGATAGCGGAGCGGCCAACAGGAAATATTCCCTTATTTAGATCTTTAAGAAGATCGGCCTGGTACGCGTGCAAAATCGTCATAGAGTGCAGGCACGCACCAGCCTGACCCTTTATTATTATTATTTTTTTTTAAAAATATTTTACCAAAGGAACCAGGCTCTCAAGCCTGGCTTCGGGTATTAATCGGGATTCGTTCCTGACCCCCTGAAGCGGGTTTCCGGCAGGGCTGGACCGAAAAACGATTCTCGATGGGCGAACGCGAAAGCTGCCTGGCCGCAAGCCTGTGGGGCGGACAGTGCAGCCTGCGTTCGCTGGAAACCGATGTGTCCCGAAACGTTTTTAACGGGGGAAGAGCAACATCGATTTCCTGCACCATATAAGCCCAGCCAACCAGTGCAGAGGTGTCCCTGCACGGTTTGTTGGGCAGCACCGGGGCTTAAAGCAAAGATGCCAGATCAGGAGAAAGAAAACTCACTAAAGCTTCCTCCATCTGTGGCATCTTGCCAAAACCCGACTCTCTCGCACCCACCAAATTCGAATAAACATATAATGAATGTGGTGAGATACGTAAAGTGTGGGGTTTCTCCCAGGATCTACACATATATATATATATATATATATTTTTTTTTTTTATAAAGATCTGGGAAAAACAGTAAGCCCCGGCTCTGAGTTTGTGAACTGTGCTGCAGGAATCTCTCGTCTAGTTCATTTTGACGGGGATCATCCTGCTTATTTTGTGGCCAGCTTATATATTTAAATATTATATATTATATATATATATATAATTTATTTATTTATCTAACACTGGCCACAGCACTCATCACAACAATACAAGCTCTACATAAGCAGAAACATAAGCCGGCGAGTGTGACTCATGTTGCTCGTTCCCAATGCTGAGCACATCTACTTCCTTATTTATAATTTTGTTTGTTTATAAACATATAGCTCGAGCACTGGGCACTCGTCACGGGCAGAAGCCGCCGCATCGCGGGCGTCTGCGTCGTGAACTAGTGTCATAGAATCTGCGGATGATGAGAGAAAAGGTGCCTCAGCAGTCTCGTTCTCATCCGCGAGATCCTTCTGCGATCTCCGCGATCTAGGCCGTCGCACCGCCTCAACGGACGCGGGACCCGAATCGCGGGGATCGCGAGCCTGGCCATCATCAGTGAAATAATATAGCCAAGCGAGAGCGCAGCACTCTAATAGGAAGTGCTTCACAGTATCACAGGCAGCCCTCTCGAGGCGCTGACTGTGCGTGCTGCGCCCCTAAACAATACACACACACACAGCAGATGCGTGTCCCCACCCGTGGCATATAATCTTGGGCAGGGGTGCACACACTTAGTGTATTGTTCACTCGCCATAATATAGAGCTTAGCACAGACAAACAACATCAAATAAGACAGACAGTTTCACAGAGAGCGCTTGCTGAAGAGCGATAGCTGGCATTCTATGCGTCAGCGTCACCTTTATGCTTCCGGTTATGCCGTCACATGTTACGTCACGACGCAACACCAATCAGGATTGGAATAGTTTCATTTTTACTTCAGAGGCGCACGCTAAGGGAGCGTCCCCAAAGTGTCGATTCTCGATGCATTGTCGAGTTTCCTCGATAGGGAACTGCATTTAACACCCCCTGGGGGCACTTTGAATATTTGGTTATGCCGTTCGGGCTGTCCAACTCCCCAGCAGTTTTCCAGGCACTGGTCAATGACGTGTTGCGAGATATGATCGACCAGTTCATATATGTCTACCTGGATGACATATTGATTTTTTCTTCATCTCTCCAGGAGCATGTGCAGCACGTCCGACGAGTGCTTCAGAGGTTGCTAGAGAATGGGCTTTTTGTCAAGGCGGAGAAATACGATTTTCATGCACAGTCTGTTCCTTTTCTAGGATACATCGTGTCGTCCGAGGGAATGCGGATGGACCCTGAGAAGATCAAGGCTGTGGTTGATTGGCCAAGTCCAGATTCACGCAAGGCCCTGTTGAGGTTTCTGGGGTTCGCCAATTTTTACCAGCGTTTCATTCGCAATTTCAGCCAGCTAGTCGCGCCTCTGACTGCCTTGACCTCCCCCCGAACTGCGTTCAGGTGGTCTGACTCAGCCGAAGCTGTGTTCACTAAACTCAAGAGCCGCTTTGTTTCAGCTCCAATTCTGATAACCCCTGATTCATCACGTCAGTTCGTGGTGGAGGTCGACGCGTCAGAGGTGGGAGTAGGAGCAGTGTTATCCCAGCGTTCACCGGTGGACGACAAGATGCACCCTTGCGCGTTTTTTTCACATCGATTATCCCCAGCCGAAAGCAATTATGACATTGGTAACAGAGAGTTGTTGGCAGTCAAGTTGGCGTTGGAGAAGTGGCGCCACTGGTTAGAAGGGTCGGGGGTACCTTTTATCGTCTGGACTGATCACAAGAATCTCGAATACATCAGAACTGCCAAAAGATTGATCTCCAGGCAGGCTCGGTGGGCACTTTTTTTCGGTCGTTTTGATTTTACCCTCTCTTACCGTGCGGGTTCCAAGAACATCAAACCGAACTCATTATCTCGCATATTTGATTTTTCCGAGCGCCCGTCTACTCCCGAGTGTATTTTACCCGAAACCATATTTGTTTCAACACTCACATGGGAGATCGAAGCGAAGGTCAAGAGAGCCTTAGAAGGGGTTTGTGCCGGAGGGATTGCGGTCTGACGTTATCCAGTGGGGTCACAGTTCCAACGTAGCTTGTCACCCAGGAGTTAATCGAACTGGTTTTTCAGTCAAGCAACGGTTTTGGTGGCCACGTATGGCTCGCGACATTCACGATTTTGTTTTGGCTTGCTCAGTTTGTGCCACTGGTAAGTCTTCCAATCGACCTCCAGATGGGTTACTTCAGCCGCTGCCTTCTAGACCCTGGTCCCATATCGCGCTAGATTTCATTACCGCCCTCCCACCCTCTCAGGGTAACACAGTGGTTTTAACTGTGGTGGACCGATTCTCGAAGGCAGCACATTTCATTCCCTTACCCAAATTGCCTTCAGCTAAGGAGACAGCGGCAACGATCGTAGATCACGTCTTTTGGTTACATGGCCTCCCGATAGACGTGGTTTCCGACAGGGGTCCCCAATTTGTGTCCAAATTTTGGCGAGAATTTTGTAAATTACTGGGGGCGACTGTTAGTCTGTCCTCTGGGTTTCACCCCCAGAACAATGGTCAAACTGAGAGAGCCAACCAAGATCTGGAAAGAACATTGCGATGTTTGGTTTCCAAGAACCCTTCCTCATGGAGTCAGCAACTGTCAATGGTGGAGTACGCCCACAATACGTTACCAGGGTCATCTACTGGCCTATCTCCGTTTGAGTGTAGTGTAGGTTACCAGCCACCAATTTTTCCTAGTCTGGAGTCCGAAGTCGCGGTCCCCTCTGCCCACGCCTTCATCCAGAGGTGTCATCGCACTTGGACTAGAGCCCGTGAGACTCTACTCCCAAGTGGGAGCTCGCACCAAGGCCAAAGCCGATCGCCACCGGCGGAGGCCTCCCGTATATGTCGTCGGTTCCAAAGTGTGGCTTTCAACCAAGAACATTCCTCTCCGATCTGTCTCGAATAAACTTGCTCCCAAATTTATTGGCCCGTTTGCTGTTACCAAGATCATTAGTCCGGTGGCAATCCGCCTCAAACTTCCTCCGGCGTACAGGAGAATTCATCCCGTGTTCCATGTATCCAAAATCAAGCCCGTGTTTTATGCTCGCATTAATCCGCCAGTCCCGGTTCCCCCACCGCCGCGACTCGTAGATGGGGAACCATCCTATTCGGTCAATCGCATTCTGGATTCTAGGCGGAGGGGACGCGGCTTCCAGTACTTGGTGGACTGGGAAGGTTACGGTCCGGAGGAGAGAAGTTGGGTTCCTGCTAGAGACATTCTGGATCACTCTCTTATCGATGATTACAATCGACAGGTAAGGGAGTCTGAGAATGCCAGGAGGCGTTCTTAGGAGGAGGGGTACTGTCACGGTAGACATTTCTCTGTTTCCTTCCAGTCTCGTCTTTATGTTTTTGTATGAATGCACGTGTGTGAGGGGCGTGTCTGTATGGCATTACCTGATCTGCTCCAGCTGCTCATCATCACATCACCAGCTGCTGTTGATCATCACCACACTATTTATCCTCACCGCTGTTTTCTCATCCTTGTCAGATCGTTGTTTGGTGTGTCCCTGTCTGGTTCTCGTGTTCCTGATCGTCTCGTGTTCCCTGGAGTTTTCTACCGTGCTTGGAGTTTCTGTTCTTCGTATCGTCTGTGGATTTGTCAGACCGTCTGTCTTCACTTCACCGTGTTGGCCATGAAGTCCCTGCGTTACCGTGTTCATCTGGCTACTGCATTGGACTGAGTTAATTAATAAAGTATCTTCACTCGCTATTGCTTCCTGTGATATATATATATATTCCACCATGACATAGATGACATCCAATTTTTATTTAATTCAGACAGTCAACAAGTGACAGTGGGGGAAGCTGAGTGGATGGTTTGGTGCTGATATACAACTGTGTATCATCAGCATAACAGTGGAAACTGAGACCATGGTGACGTATTATCTGACCGAGGGGGATCATGTAAATGGTGAAGAGGAGGGGTCCAAGCACAGAGCCTTGAGGCACACCTTGTTTGACTGGGGCCGGGGGGAGCTAGAGTCTCTAAAGGTGACGAACTGTTCTCTATTGGAGAGATATGACTGGAGCCAGGAGAGTGCTGAGCCAGTAACGCCAACACATTTAGATAAACGCTTGAGAAGAATAGTATGGGAAACTGTGTCAAAGGCTGCTGAGAGATTCAGGAGAATGAGGATGCTGATATTTCCAGAATCAGCAGCGATGAGGAGGTCATTGATGATTTTAATAAGGGCAGTCTCAGTGCTGTGATGCGCTCTGAAACCAGATTGAAGGTTCATAGAAATCATAGTGAGACATGTGTTGATGAAGTTGGGCAGCGACTGCTATTTCCAGGATTTTGCTCATGAAGGGAAGGTTGGAGATCGGACGATAGTTGTTGAGGTCATCCAGGTCTAGACTGGGCATTTTGAGAATAGGGGTAACGGTAGCTGTTTTGAAACTGGAGGGTACCAAGCCAGATAACAGAGAAATGTTTATGATGTCCACCATGATGTGACAGAGGGTAGGGAGCAGTGCCTTGACCAAAATAGTAGGCATGGGGTCCAGTGAACAGGTGGAGATATTGGCTCTGGTAACCAACTTAGCGACTTGAGCCGCATCCAGAAGGGAGGAGGAGAGGCATTGCTGTGGCAAGCATGCAGCAGAGGGGGGGGGGGGGGCGCCACCATGAGGGTAAGTTGTGGCTAGTGGGTCAGGAGTTGGAGGCAGCAGTTGTTGATGGATAGAATCCACTTTTGCCTGAAAAAAATCCAAGATATTCCAGGCTGGGATACAATGCCATATTATAGTGGGCGACTAGGCTATCCACCCCGTAGTCCTGGGGATCTGAGGACAGGTGGGACCCTACAGTGCAGGCTAGGGATAATCAGCCTAGGCAGAAGGACTGGGACATAAATGATGATGGCACTGTGGTCAGATATAGCTAGGTTGATGCATTGCAGCTGGAAGGGAGTAGCACCAATTGAGCACACCAGATCCAGTGTGTGACCTTTGGTGTGAGTGGGACATTTGACGTGCTGGGATATGTTAAGACAGTCCAATAGTGATAGGAATTCAGCAGCAAAGGGACAGCTGTTAGAGTCCACATGGATATTGAAGTCCCCGAGCAGGAGTGTGGATGGAGACACGGAGCAGACTGAGATGAGTAGCTCTGATAGCTCTGCCATAAAGATGGTGGAGATTTTTGGTGGGCGATAGACAAGGACCACCTGGAGCTGTGCAGGCCCAGCCAATGTGAAACAGAGACACTCAAATGAGGTGATGTTAGGTACTGGAAGTTCTTTCACTGGGATGTCAGCTCGATGTATAACAGCCAGACCACCACCATGGCCTGTAGAGCGAGGCTTCTGTATGTACACATAGCCTGATGGGGTGGCTTGGTTGAGTGTCATGAAATCCTGCTGATTTTGCCAGGTTTCTGTTAAGCAAAGAAAATCCATTTTCCTGTCAGTAATGACGTCATGTATGAGCAGTGTTGTGCAAGTTACTTCCAAACTGGAATACATTATATATTACATGTTACTGTTATTTAAAAGTAATTCATTACCTTACAATATTACTGTCTCAGAATTGTAATGCGTTACATTACTCCTGTATTACTTTTGAGTTACTTTCACCAAAATAAATATACAGAAGTAGAACTTAACATTCTAAAATGACTAGGGCTTTAACGATATGCGATATGAAACCGAAATCGCGACACTCAGATCCACAAACCTGCAGAATCGCGACACACCCCTTCCAACTCCCAGCGTTATCCATACCGTCCAGGGCTGAGTTTCCCGAAACCTTCTTAACGCTACGTCGTTCTTAAGTTACACCTTAAGCTGTACCTTATCGTTAATACGTGTTTCCCGAAACGTTCTTAGTTAAGTATACCTTCTGTAAGTCATACTTTCGGAAGGTTGGTCTGGACCAATCTTAGCTTTACCTTATCACTGTTAAATGTCTATATGAATATAATTCTGAAGTTTTAATACACCCAGACAGTGTACAATTAGGCTAATTCAAGTGTTTTCATGCAAAGAATAAAATTGTCATTACACTGATTGTTGTTAGAATTTTAATTATATTATTATATAGGCAATAATATAATTTTATAAATTTATTTTAATTAAAGAGCGCTTTTAAAGGCGGGTACTGTCAGTTAAGTCCTATTCGGACGCTAATATTGTTTATCATGGGCTCGTACGGTATTTAAAACATTTACAGGGGTAAATCGGTTATTTTAGTGCCGTCCGAATCCATAATATCAGTGTTTTTTCTCACCCAACCCGCATAAAAATCTCTGTGCAAATTAGTACTTACTGATTTTTGACAAACAGGTCGTGTGGTAATTGAATTGCCGTCTAAATCCACATCTCTGAGTTTACAAGAAGAGATTCAAAATTCACTGTTTAAATCCTTTTTGATCACTACCGTGCACCGTAGCTATGACGTACACTTTTATTACTGAAATGCTTGAAAGTATTTACAAGAACAATATTTCATCGCAGCTCACCTCAAAAATGGGAAAAAAACAAAAATGGGAAAGAGAAGAAAGCACATAAAAAAATTAAATGGTTATTATGGCAGCAATATATGATGCAATTTTCAAATATGTAGGCAATTAAGGCTATTATAGGCTGTTATAGTTTGGATAATTTTTTATAATATCCCATGAGTCCTTGTAAATGCAATTTCAACTATTTCTGAAGTGCTTCTTTTATAAAGAACAGCGTTTTCTTCACATAAACAGCCCCTGCACGAGAGAATAATTGATTCTCGAGTCATCGATATCAACAGATTCAGCACCATCGCCACGGACAGCACCCGGTAACGTCGCACGTAAGAAGGTATATCTTAAGCAGCTTTCTAAGGTATAGTTCGGGGAACACGCCTAGAAATGGTATACCTTCAGTTAAGTTATACCTTAAGAGTCTTCTTAGCGCGCTAAGAGTGAGCGTTATCGGGAAACCGGGCCCAGATCCAATGCTACCACATCTTTAAATTACTATTAGTATTATTTGAAGTTAACTTAACATTATAAAATACGTAGACACCAAAAAACAAGTTGAGGATAAATTATTTAAATTTTGGGAATTCCAGCGTTATGGACATTACATTTAGGCTACTGTCAAAACTTGAAAAATAAATTCTCAGAAAATGCATTAATACACCAAAATATTAAAAAGTCTGTTTATCCATAGGCTCCTCCCTGAAAGGAGTCCAGACATTAGAAAAATATCAGTCTACACATGCATTTTATATTTAAGGAAATAGACAGTCATGCGTGACAAAAAAAAATCTTTAACTTTTAGGAGACAACGATTTTTGTTGTTGTAATTTTGTGAATTACACTGCGCAAATCGGATGAAGAAGGGTTGGCTCTCCACAGACAGAACATAAAATATTAATTTTATTTTATTTTTCATGTTCGCATTTATGAGGAAAAAACAATGTTACAGACGTGACAGTTCTCCGTTACGGACGCGAGCGCTCTGAAGCGGCACTAAAAGACTGCTTTAAAACTTTCACAAAGACCTTACACAAGACACAAAGCCTTTCTTTAAAGTGAATTTCGTTTTGTATTAATTGTATCTTAATTTTAATCTATGTTTCATCAACCAATTATAAACCAAAATATAAATAAGAAGTAGGTTAAATATAGCAGACGATTATAAATAGGCCTAATCAGGACACGGAGGACAATTCACTCTTAAATGAACCGAAACTCAGCGCATAAGTTAGCCTATTCACGGACCTGAAAAATATATGTATATTGAAATGTCTACTTGTAAAACAGAACAATTCAAAACGAAAGAAAACAGACTGCTCTCTGCTTATGAAATGAAATGTGCATTTCTCTCTGGCGCACTCCTACTGCGAAGATCACGAGTCAGCATCGTCAACTTCATCCTGCCTTTATTAATAAACAAGTAAAATGTCTCCTTGCTATATTTGACATATTCATAATCATTGCTTTTGCCGGTTCTTTGTGACAGCTCTTGCGCTTCAACGCAGACAACGACGCAGAAGTATAAATCAGCCTTTAGGTGCTATCAGCGCCGCTGCCCTTAAATGAACGCGTCACCACCGCATCAAAAACATGATTGCGTGATGAAAACATGAAAAACACCAAATAAACATAGCCTAACTGTTTAGAAAGAAAACACAGAACGAATAGCCTAATGCGCATACGTCCATCTCGCGAATGCACAGTCTTCTTCATGCCATCTTCACCATTAGCCGCTTCTCCACTGGCCAGCGCGAGCACAGAGGCCGAAATCATACCTCACGGCACTCCTGTAAAAAATAAATCGCTATAAAAATATATAAGACGCTGCCATATAGTTTTTATTAACAGACTTGGACACCACACGCGGCTATTGAATGACCACGAACAGGTAATTTAGCCTGCTTGTCTCGCGGTCTTGCTGTGTAGGCTATTTTTTTTTTTTTTTTTTTTTTTACAATTACAACTAAAAGTCTGTTGTAACTTGTAACGCAAGCCTTACTGAACATGTACCGAGTAAAATATTACTGAAAATTGATTAGTAATGCCTTACACTACTGCGTTACAGCAAAAAGTAATATGTTACTGTAATGCATTACTTTTGTAACGCGTTACTCCCAACACTGTGTATGAGTAGTGCTTTATTGTTTAGGGAACGAGTGTTCAATAACATGAACATTGCAGGGCTGTTAATAGGTGCTAAGGCAGGCAGTGTAGAAGAAACAACATCAACACAGACCAGGAACCTTAGATTGACAGAACGCACGTGAGTTTTGTTGTGAAGACGTCGTTTCACTGCGACAGACCATCTGTCGACAGAACAGTGGGAATAGCATGGTCAAGGTAAACAAACTTAGTTTGGTAAAATGTGACAGAAGAGTTTCAGAAGTTCCGGGGAGGAATATTTGATTAGCGACATGATGGTACGAGGAAGCACCAGCTAGTTTAGTGAGGATGCATCCAACTTCGACCACGTCAGCGACGTTGCAATGAAGACGAGACAAAACAGTCGACAGTCCAAGCCTCGCGGCACAGAGTTACCCAGTCGATGGTACCGAAAAACACAATCCAAAATTGTATGTCTGTAATGGATCACTAGCCGGGGCAAACACCCGACGGCCAGCCGACATGAGTGAGTAACGTTAGGATACAAAGCCGCAGTTGCACCGAGCAAACAGTTGGCAATACAGATATTTGCAGATAAAAAAAAACACACCTTATCCTCAAAGAAGCCTAATGCCGTTTTGTGGAAGTTTTGGCAATTTGTGAAGCGGGGACAAACACGCCAGCATCCTCACGCATCGCATGAAAGAATCGCATGAAAGAACCTTTCTGTAGGTCGAGTTTTGGGTTTTACAAGCTGGATGTACCCTCTGTAGAATCACAAGTTCCTTCGGTGAGTTGAGTTTTCTGAGTAAATAGATATGTGATTGTGAACTGTTATAACCAGCTATGCAGTAGTTACCATAACTGCTAACTCTGTGTTATGGTTAATAAGATGCAGCTGTCACCGCAAGCGCCGTCGACACTGTGTTTAACTCTCATGCTTGAGTGCTCATTATGTTGTGTCTAATTCAGTGCACCCTTCTCGTCGTTGCTTTGAGATATGCAAATTTTGATTTGATCAGCTCTAATTTTGAGCAGATGTCTCATTGGTCTAGTTCCGCCTATCGAATACGAGTACTCTTAGCGATGCGTCTATTTGTCAGAACTGTTTCGCTTACGTGTGGGTGGGGTTCGACCCGGGTTCGGGTCTTATCTTCACTGCTCTCACGGTGGGATTTTATACAGCTCCCATATACATCACAGCTGACGTAATGTTGAGTTACCGCCTTGAAAGGAAATGTCTCCGGTTACTATCGTAACCTTGGTTCCCTGAAAGGCGGGAACGAGACATTACGTTAGCCGCCGTGGTCGCTGTTTGATCAGCTGCGCTAGTGTTCAGTCGTGATTCTGACGTAATTGTCGTGCCCATGCAATTTATACTGCCCGCGTACCTGTCAGTATTTGCATTCTTCGGGTCAATTGGCCAGCTATCCCCAGCTGACGTTAGCCCGCTGGTGTAAGATTTCAGCGAAAGTGGAGAAGGGAGGAGTTCCCATATACATCACATCTGACGTAATGTCTAGTTCCCGCCTTTCAGAGAACCGAGGTTAAGATAGTAACCGGAGAAGTTAATTTACTTCTGCATCGTTGTCCGCGTTGACGTGCAATTACACATGCAGAGGGAACATGTGAAACCCGAGGGAAGGGTTCTAGCAGATATTCACATGAATATCTGTGCGCGTGAGTAAGTGTGTGTTACCTGACTGGCTGTCGTGGGCTTGACTACGCTGGCTTTTTTCGGAAAAGGCAGAGTGTTGGTGGGAGAACAAGGTGGACTGATGCTCCTGGAGCGACTTCCCTTCAGTAATCTCTTTACATCATCCAGCTCTGTCCCTAAATACATTAAACTATCATTAATTTTCTGAAACTAAAGACAACACAAACTATTGAACATTTAATTATAACCTCATATATAATCAATATATAATTTAAAAGATTAAATTAAAAATATATAGGTACAGTACATATGTGGTGCAACTGAAAACATTTTGCAGTTTCAAAGTATTTGCATTGTGAAGCAGATCCTGTGTACACTATTAAATATAAGCAACACTTACATCTAGTGGAGGGTGAAGCACTCTGCAATCTGGATCTAATCTCACTCTCTGAAAAAGACAGCATCACAACAATACATTAAGATATAGAAATGAGACTTACATTAAGAGATACGTTATTTTTTTTACATTTGAAGTTCACGTTTAAGTATGTTGGGAAGTTTGTGAATACGCTTTATTTCATAAATACCTCGTGTCTGAGTTCGCCCTCTGGTGGAAACGCTTGACGAAACTGCAAATAAAAAACCAACCAAACACTGTAGCAGAATATTGAGAAATGCAAGTTTCATGGATGAAATAATAATAATAATAATAATAATAACAACAATAATATGATTCTTATTATTTCGGAGGGTTCAGACCCCGATGGATAAAAACAACAACAACAACAACAACAACACATGTGCACACACACACATCACACACACACACACACACACACACACACACACACAAACACACTCACACACACACACACAAACAACAGTATTGCGAACGGAGATGGTAGCATGGTCTCAAAAGTAAATTTTTACATTTAAGTATACATATCAACTTGTTTTGCTTAATTTAAAAAAAATGTCCATGGGTAGCCTACTGTGCTGATTAGCTAATCATGAATTTCTTTCATATTGTATTTTAAATTACATATGATGTTTTTTTTTCTCTTGAAATTCCCACCAGTTATTCACACTATTTTTTCTGTTGACTGTAATATTTACTAATATCAATATCAACTAATATCAACAATTAAACATACAGTATGAGAGTCCTCTCATTTTAAATCAATATATCCCACAAAGATCAGACGCCATGGTCTCTTTTTCCCTTTGGGCTGATTTATACTTCTGTGTCGGACCTACGCCAGAGCCTCTACGCTATACACTACGCGTTGGTTTTCATTTATACTTCTGCGTCGTTGTCCGCGTTGATGTGCAATTACACATGCAGAGGGAACATGTGATACCCGAGGGAAGGGTTTTAGCAGACCAATCACAGCGCTTGTGTCCACCTAGAATTGACACATTGTTACATTTTTGGGGAGGTGCACATCAGGGTACACGCGCTATACACAGCCTACGACGTAGCTATGGCGTGAGTTCGATGCAGAAGTATAAATTGGGCTTTACCCTCATATCCTCCAGTGTGAAGGTGTGTACTGGTCTTCCTCTCAGTAGGAACTGTGCTGTAACTCAAACCTTTCCTTGTTCTACTAGGGGACAAGGAGCTGAACTTGGTGACAGTCATGGAGCTGGAAGCTCCTCCGCCAGACATGACTGCAGAGGAGCCAGCACCACCTCCTCCACCTCTGGATATATTCATACTACCTCCAGAAGCACTAACAGAACCGCCTGAAGAACCAGACACAAACTTAGAGGACGGGGTGGACCCGAATCCAGAAGAAAGATCTCCACCCGTTGCTGAGGAACTACCAACTCTTGTGATGGAGGCAGAGACGCCGCTAGAGCTTTTAACCACAGAACTAGAGCTTTTAACAATTGAGCTACTAATCAGACCGGTTACACTGATTTCATGAGATAATCCGTCAAATCCACCAATCACAGATCCAGCTCCTGAACTGCTACTGGCTGAACTTCCAGATGAAGAGGCTGGAGAGAAGAAAGAACAACTTAATAAAAATACTACAGATATTTCATATATATGAGGAGAAACCAAATAATGGAGAATATTGTGGCTGATATGTCAGTCCCAAAATATTTTAGAAGCCTTGTCAAATAATAATGAAAATATATATATTGTTTTAATGTTTCTTTCAAGAATTTTGAGTAAATATTGCTGAAAATTAGTGTTAATTTAACCAATTTTCTTTACATTTCCTGCATAGATGGTTGAAACTGGATGATTTCTGGACTCACAGGATATGACATAACTTCTGGAAGCGCCCCCTTCAGCACTGGTCTGGGAGATGATCTTCCCTATGGAGGGCACTACCTGTTGGCTACTCAGGGAGCTGCTGTTTCCCTCTAGTTAGAGAGACACCAAATAACATTCAGCAGGGAAGGATACTGAACTGTTCTACAATATATAGATGAGACAAGGTTCAGATGTTATGGGAAGAAGGAGGCGGGAACCGGCAAACATTTAAACAATTTAATGAAAAAATAAAACAAATACAAAATGAAAGTACAAGCAGCCCCTCACAGACGACTGCTGGTACACAATAAAACACAAACGAAACACTTCGGGATAAACAGAGAGACTAATATATTAGCGTAGATGCCATCCTTCCTATGATGTACAGAGTACATCAGGATTTATGGGAAGTGTTCAGAATCCAGCTGAGATAACGCAACTACAGGCATCTATTTTGAGAATCAGCCGGAAGCTTTTCTCTGAGATTTGATCAAATGTTCATTCATGATGTCACTGTTGAGTGGCAAAGCCCTCGATTGGGCATCTGCTGTTTGGGATCATAATGATCAATTGAGAACCTCGTTTGATTATTTCTCCACGCAAATACGAGAAGTTTTTGAATATTCCGCGAGAGGGAAGGATGTTTCGCTGCAGTTGCTACGGTTACGTCAAGGAAATCGCTCAGCAGCCGATTATGCTGCCGAGAAGTTTAATTTCACGTCTCAAACACCACCTTCCTCGGCTACAAGATCAGTCAGAAAGGAGTGGAGATGGACACAGGAAAGGTCAAGGCTGTCACTGAGTGGCCACGTCCTACCACGGTAAAGAAAAATTGCAGAGATTTTTGGGATTTGCTCATTTTTCATAGGAGGTTTATCCGCAATTACAGTACCATCACAAGTCCCCTTACATCACTACTTAAGGGAAAACCAAAAAAATTGATATGGACTGAGCATGCTCAGTCGGAGTTTGTAGCCCTAAGGACCAGCTTTACTACCACCCCAATCCTGAAACATCCAGACTTACCGTTCATTGTGGAAGTAGATGCTTCCGACTTTGACATTGGAGCAGTATTATCTCAGAGTAACCCAGGTAAAATGTTTCCCTGTGCTTTTTTTCCCCCAGAAAACTGACTACTGCAGAGAGCAACTATGATGTTGGTAATAATGAACTGTTGTACATAAAAGCAGCACTGGTGGAATGGAGACACTGGTTGGTTGGAGGGAGCTCGCCATCCATTTCAAGTCATTACAGGCCACAAGAATCTGGAATATATCAGGTGTGCATATTCGTCTCAATCCAAGGCAGGCCCGGTGGTCATTATTTTTTACAAGATTTCAGTTCACAGTCACTTATTGCCCGGGAAGCAAGCAAAACGGTAAAGCTGATGCCCTTTCGCAAAGGTATGACTCAAAATAAACTTCCTGCCAAAGGGCCAATTCTACCTCCTTCGGTCATTGTGGCACCTATTCGTTGGGATATAATGGAAGAACTACAACGAGAACAACAGACAGAGCCATCTCCTCCAGAATGTCATCCTGGCCTGCATTTTGTCCCAAGGTCTCTTCGCCAATGAATCACACAATGGGTGCACACATCTCTGAGCTCCGGACATCCTGGCATTCAACGGACAATTGAACTGGTGTGTAACTCTTTCTGGTGGCCTAATTTATGTCTCTGAGTATGTCAAGTCTTGCAGTGTGTGTGCTCAGTCCAAGACACCTCGGGAACTACCAGCTGGTCTCCTAGAACAGTGGTTCTCAAACCTGGCGTACTCCCAACACTGCACGTTTTCTTTGTCTCCCTAATCAAACACACCTGATTTAACTCATCAGCTCATTAACCCATGTGAGTATGAGCTAATAAGTTGAATCAGGTGTGTTTGATTAGGGAGACAAAGAAAACGTGTAGTGTTGGGGGTACGCCAGGACAGGTTTGAGAACCACTGTCCTAGAACCTCTGCCAATTCCTCAGCGCCCCTGGTCTCATCTGGCTGTGAACTTTGTTACAGATCTGCCCAGCTCCAATGGTTACACCACAATTCTGACAATTATAAATTGTTTCTCCATAAGGCATATCGGCTAATTCCACTAAAAGGCTTACCTACAGCAATGGAAACCGCAACAACAAAAAAAGAGATTTAATTTAGAGTCAGTTCATTTTTTGTTTGTAAAGTGAGTTTAAATTGACATTTTTGTACGTTTTTAAATATAGTTTATTCAATAAAAAGTAAATAATGCAAAGGATGGATTATAAATCTCATTGATTCAATGAATGAGTAAATAAAAAGATAACAACAAAAAATACATTAAATAAATGTATGGTGCACAACGTGTACATTTATTTAATGTATTTTTTGTTTAGTTTTATAATCCTATATATATATATACATTAGAAACATATATAGACATTAGATTCTTATAATATAAAGTGTTAGGGCGTCTAGTGAGATTCCCAGTACTCAGTCTCGAGCACCTTCCCCTGAATACTAATTATGCACACTCCTCCTAGTATGCATCATTGACGCTCTGATAACCTTCCACCTGTTAGTAATTTACTCGGAGTTCAAACATATATCTAGCTTGTCATCTAGGCGTCCATTGCGAAGTATTGTCTCTCTTCAGCAGAGGTGGGACAAAGTCATTGTTATGCAAGTCACAAGTAAGTCTCAAGTCTTTGCCCTCGAGTCCCGAGTCAAGTCGAGTCAAAGATGAGGCAAGTCCCGAGTCGAGTCAAAAGTCAAAGCCAACAAGTCTCAAGTCGAGTCCAAAGTCCTACCATTTTAGTTTCGAGTCATTTCAAGTCCTTTTACCACAGAAATAAAATTTATACAAATCATGGTATGTCTGTAAGATTTGTATTTATTTAAACCTCTTTTTATACAATGTCATTAATCAAATACAGTAAAAAACAGAACATTTTATTTTCACAAAAAATGCTTGTATTTCAACAGCATATTGCACTAGAACAATGCACAGCAGCTTCAGTCCTGTATTGTATTGACCTCATATTGCAAAACAGTTTAACTTTCAAATAGACATGGGTCCTTTTAGCCTAAACTTTTTTAAACATGTCATCAATAAAATCCTCACCCCTCAATAATCACTTCTGAAAAACTGGAAAAACATCCCAAGTGTCCCGGAAAGTCCCTGGAGTCTCCTGCATATTGATAGCGTCTCCCTGATGCCCGCAAATTAGTTAAAATCTCCCGGAATCTAGAACGTGAACGCGAGACAGAACATACTGCGTGTATAACATATAGTGCGCGCGCACGACATCCAATCACTGTAGGGAGAGAGCGAAAGACACACGCAAGGTCTCTCGCTCTCTCCCTACAGTGATTGGATGTCGTGTAGGCAGCGCGCGTGCTCTCTGCATGCATACAGGTTGCGCACATTTTTTTGAAAGATGCAGATAAAGAGCGGCGCGGCCGTGTGAACATTATTTTTTTCCTCATGGGAAGTAGCAAGTCTTCTCGAGTCAAAAGGCGCAAGTCCAAGTGAAGTCACGAGTCATTGATGTTAAAGTCCAAGTCGAGTTGCAAGTCTTTGTACATTTTGTCGAGTCGAGTCTGAAGTCATCAAATTCATGACTCGAGTCTGACTCGAGTCCAAGTCACATGACTCGAGTCCACACCTCTGCTCTTCAGTGTTGCATGTCTGAGCGTCTTTTGAAAAAACCCTGCCTGTTGCCTTGTTATATTGAACCTTTGCTCAAACCACCTCTCTGATTGTGTGCAGCCTGCCTCGTGAACTCTGCCTGTGACCTGACTTTGATTCTCGCCGCCAGCCCCGAACTTCTGCCTGTCTCGGACCTGTATGCTTTCTGCCAGCCCAGAACTCACGCCTGGTGTACTTCGATTCAGCCTGCTGCCTTTACTACTTTTACTATATTAATAAATTGTTGCACATGGATCTGTCTCCGCCTCCTGAGTCTCAACAGAATACTTCGCCAAACGAAGATCCAGCAACGATGGCTGCCTGGTCAGCCGCTTTCTCCGCACAAGCCTAACTTACTTCACATCATCATCAGTTGTCTCGTCTAACTGCAGTGACGGAGGAATTAGTGAAAGCAGTTCAGAGCATGCAACTGAGCTAGAGCAAGCCAACACCAACGCTGAGATTCCGTCAAATTGTCCTTCTGAGAAAATATACGTGCCAGAAGCACTCCGTGAAGAGGTGTTGAAACACGTTCATGCTCTGCCCATCTCCGGGCACCCAGGTATCACTGCCACTGTTCATCTCCTCCAGAACCGCTACTGGTGGCCCACGCTACTCCAGGACACTACAAAATTCATTCAGCAATACCACAACTGCAATACACAGAAGTCATCGCATCTCTTACCTGCCGGCCTCCTTCAACCTTTACCAATACCTTAACGTCCATGGTCACACATTGCGATTGACTTCGTCACGGATCTGCCACCCTCTGATGGTCACACGACTATTCTCACTGTAATAGATCGATTCTCCAAAGCCTGCCGACTGATTCCCCTTCCTAAACTGCCTACTGCTTTGCAAACCGCTGAACATCTCTGCAATCTGGTCTTTCGGTTCTATGGTCTACCTGATGATATTGTTTCCGACAGGGGACCACAATTTACCTCTCGTGTCTGGGCAGCTTTTTTCCGGATGCTACAAGTGAATGTCAGCCTTACGTCTGGGTACCATCCTCAGGCCAACGGCCAAGCTGAGCGGCTGAATCAGGAGATCATCCGTTTTCTGCGGTCATACTGTCCCCTTCATCAGGAGGATTGGAGCCGGTATCTAATGTGGGCTGAATATGCTAAGAATTCTATTCGCAAACACTCCACGCGTCTCACCCCTTTCAAATGCATTATGGGCTTCCAACCAGCCTTGTTCCCCTGGTCCGGCGAGCCGTCTAATGTACCTGCTGTGGATGACTGGCTGAAACGCAGTGAGGAAACTTAGAACCTGGCTCACACACACCTTCTACGTGCTGTGAACCGCAGTAAGAGGCAGGCTGATCGCCACCGCCGCACCGGTCCCATCTATCAACCAGGCCAGTGGGTGTGGCTTTCCACCTGGGACCTCCGGCTCAATCTGCCATGTAAGAAGCTCAGTCCCGAATATATGGGTCCCTACAAGATAATTCGTCAAATCACTCCAGTGTCCTTCCGCCTTGCCCTGCCCAATCACCTCCGCATCTCTCCCACGTTCCACGTCTCACTGTTGAAACCGGCCACTGCTCCCTCTGAAACCAGGAATGTGGAGTCTGAAGGTCTTGCTTCTCAACCCATCCTTGTAGAGGGCGAAGAAGTGTACCGCGTGCGCCATCTGCTGGACTCTAGACGTTGTGGAGGACATTTGCAGTATCTTGTAGACTGGGAGGGCTTTGGCCCTGAGGAACGTTCTTGGGTGAACTCAAGAGACATTCTGGACCCCCTTCTAGTTCAAGACTTCCATCGTGAACACCCAGACAAGCCTGCTCCCCGTCCCCGTGGCAGACCCCGCCGCCGTCAGTTTCCTCGTGCCAGGAGTAGCGCCCGGGGGGGGGGGGAGTTACACTCCTAAAAATAACATCTCCAAAAAGGTGTTTTTCGCAACGATGCCATAGAAGAACGATTTTGGGTTCCCGGAAGAACCTTTCGGTGAAAACAATAGTTTTAAAGTAAACATTTTTTGTTGTGTAAAAGGCATTTTAATAATCTAAAGATCAACTTTCACTATAAAGAACCTTTTGTGAAATGGAAAGATTCCATGGATTTTAAAGGTTCTTCATGGAACCAAAGATCAGATGCCAATAAAGTATTTACATACTGTACTTGGTTCTGAGAGGATTCATTTGAGCTGAAAAGAAGTCATTCTTATATAAAACAAAAAAAAAAACCTATGAATAGATTCTTCTAAATGGATTATAGAATCATTTTATTTTTCCTCTATTTCTGTCTTAAGACAATGACAATGTGCCAAAGATTTCACCCCTGAATTGCCAGTGATTTTCATTAATGATTGAGCAGCTTGTCTGTTCGTAAAACAGCTGAATATAACTCAGAACACAACCTGACAGACTTTTCCTGTCCGTGAACACATAACCTTAAACTTGCACTTCAAAACAATTCAGATTCAGTTATAAAACTAAACAATGCAGATCTGAAGTCCCTTATTATAGCATAACAACAACATTTTATTTAAAAAAACATTTTAAAACTCACCTTGACTTGTGCCCGTTCTTCTGTGTAAAGATGTGCGTTCAGATGTGATGAATACAAGACCCGGCATGCATGCTTTTTACCCCTTTACATGCAAATCAAGTTTTTCTGGCCTACAGCCACTTATAGGCTTACAGGCGAGTTTTGACAAGGGCTGTCACATCATTAGACCGCTGAGGCACTTTTATTTGTGAAAACAGATAACAAAGTAATTAGAAAAAAATCGCCTATAGGAAAAAGTTATTTAAGTGGAATTTTGATGGTAAAGTTATGGCTTGAGGATAGATCACAATCTGTTCAATATAAGTCTTGCTTACACTGTTTTCCATAGCTATTGGTAGTTCACTGAATATGAGATGTGTACAGTATATTGGCAGGGGTCATGGGAATTATCCCTTGCAATAGTGAAATCATGAAGTCCCAACAAATTCCTCACTGAGCATCCAACCGTTTGGCAGTAATGATGACCATTTGCACTGCAGCTGGAATGCAAACCTGGAGTAAAAACGCCAAACCATAAAAAAATTATGTGGCTTAAATGATTTTTGGCTGGATACTACTGTAGATGGTCAATTGGATGTTGATGCTGAGAGGATGTTCAGCATTAGACTTGTGCTTGTTCCTGAGGATCTCTCTCTCTCTCTCTCTCTCTCTCTCTCTCTCTCTCTCTCTCTCTCTCTCTCTCTCTCCTCTCTCTCTCTCTCTCTCTCTCTCACTCTCTCTCTCTCTCTCTCTCTGTGAAGGAATGAATCAACACTCCTCAGTGATTCACCATGGAGTTATTTTATCAGTTGGTCATATCTGTCATTACATATTTGACATGCTCTGATGATGTGACTGATGGTTGTTTATTTACAGATTAAATATTCAGATTAAATGTATATAATTAGTAAATCTTAGATTAAAGCATATTATGCATTATAAGAAATGGTGCATTGTGTGTTGATCTTAGAATTTATCTTAGAATTTATTTATTTAATTTATTTATTAATTTTATTTTATGAATAATGATTTGAATTAAAAAAAAAACAGAAATATTGAAATTTCAATGTTTTTCTGGAACAGTTTAATTTGGACCATTCTTGCCACCGAATAAATAAAACACTGAGCTTACTCAGGGTCTGTCTTGCAGTATATGAAACATAATATCTGTCAATATTAATGGTAAGGCATAATCTTTAGACATCATTGACCCTGCATTTAGTTGTGTTTCTTTCAGTGAACAGAAATACAAATTTTATAAATATAAGTGTTTGAACATGTCTTAGACCGGTAAAAATGCCAGTTTGCTTCAATGTCTAGAGGTCTAAGTAAGCAAACTTCATTGGAAGCTTCAATCAAAAATTCTTCAGACAACATTGTGCCTTTGCTTTTCTTCTCTTTCTTCTTCTTAGTGCTTAACATCCATTACCAACTCGTTGTACAGTACTTGTTGATTTACTTGAAACCACAGGATAGAAAATTTCACAGAAACAGTCAAGTTAAGGCAAAGCACCAACCCTGATCAGAGGCCTACACAATTTCACTGAAACTGGACAAAATCAGAGAAAAACATAAAACATGAAAGAGTCATCAGACTCATCACACATTTGACTTGTTTAACATGTTAGGGTCTGTGCCATGCCATTTCTAAATGTGACCTGATACTTGAACTTTTCTTGACACTTGGAACTTTTTAACACTTAAAAAACCCAATATAAAAATATTATTGCATATTTGCTTACATAAATAGCAGTATAGTTCCTGTTGACAACTTAATGTTCGAGCCCACCAGGAAGAAATAATATAAGAAAAGCAGCAAATAAGTAAAAAGGAGATAATATACAAAGGAATTATACAGTAAGTATTATTACAAACATGCATAGTGGAGTATGATGCCAATATCACATTGGACTCATCACTTTGGTCAGCCAAACACTGCAAACATCATCAAGTGGTTTTGCAAGGCCAACCATAACTCACAATAGCCATAAGTTGTTACACTGATGGTATAGACTTCTATTCTTATACTAAAAACTCTCCTTTTTCTTTCTTTCTAAACATGTTGCATGTAACTGTGGATCTCAGTTGAACGGTCAGTGTTAAGAGTAGTCACATCTGTCGTCATCGGCTGCAAGAGATGTTTTTTAAAGGCTTGCATGTTAATTCAATTCAATTCAATTCAAGTTTATTTGTATAGCGCTTTTCACAATACACATTGTCTCAAAGCAGCTTTACAGAAAGTGCATTTCAGAAATGTACAAAGAAAAATACAGTTAGTTAATCATGTATAAATTTAGGCATAACATATCGCCGGTGTTTAGTCGTCTCTTCACAGGCGTCGAGTCGTCTCTCCACAGGCGTTTAGTCGTCTCTCCACCGGCGTTTAGTCGTCTCATCACAGGTGTTGGGGCATCTGAAGTCTTCGTGAGAGGCTGGATACAAACTGGAGCTGACGAACGCTATTTACCTCGGGACTAGCGTCCCGAGATAACAGCAGAAAGACAGATGGGAAATAATTAGCATAGCTGATGTTCATAATATTAATGCATTCGAACTGATTCAGAAGTAGTATAAAAGGTAAGCATTAAGTGAATGCTTGGTTAAAGAGATGCGTCTTTAATCTAGTTTTAAACTGGGACAGCGAGTCTGAGTCTCGAACAATATCAGGAAGGCTATTCCAGAGTTTAGGAGATAAATGTGAGAACGCCCTCCCTCCTTTAGTAGACTTAGATATCCTAGGAACGACCAGAAGCCTCGAATTTTGTGATCTTAAAGAGCGCGATGGATTGTAGGGCGATAGAAGGTCTGTTAAATACACAGGAGCTAAACCATTTAGAGCTTTATAAGTCAATAGTAATACTTTGTAATTGATACGGAACTTAATAGGTAACCAGTGTAGAGATGATAAAATTGGTGTTATATGATCATATTTTCTTGATCTAGTAAGAACTCTAGCGGCTGCATTTTGCACTAACTGTAGCTTGTTTATTGAGGATGCAGGACAACCAGCTAATAAAGCATTACAGTAATCTAGTCTCGAGGTCATGAATGCATGAACTAACTTTTCTGCATCTGAAACAGATAACATGTTACGTAGCTTAGCAATGTTTCTAAGGTGGAAAAAGGCTGTTCTTGTAACATATGAAATATGATTTTCGAAAGTCAAGTTGCGGTCTAGCATAACACCCAGGTCCTTTACTGTAGTGGATAAAGTAACAGGACATCCTTCTAAATTAAAGTTGTATTGTAAGGGATTTTGTGGGTAGTTTTTTGGACCAATAAGTAATACCTCCGTTTTATCTGAATTTAATAGCAGGAAATTACACGTCATCCAGCATTTTATATCTTTTAGACACTCTGTCAAGTTAGATAAGTTAGTGTTTTCATCTGGTCGTGATGAGATATATAATTGAGTGTCATCAGCATAACAGTGAAAATTAATTCCATGTTTTCTTATAATATTACCAAGTGGCAGCATATATATTGAGAATAGCAGAGGGCCTAGGACAGATCCTTGCGGCACTCCATAGTCTACTGATGTTATCTTTGATTTTTCCCCATTTAAACAGACGAAATGGTAACGGTCTGATAAGTACGATCTAAACCAGCTTAATGCCTGTCCCTGAACACCAGTGTAGTTTTGTAGTCGATCTAAGAGTATTTTATGATCTATAGTGTCGAACGCAGCACTAAGATCAAGTAGAACTAGTATTGAGATACAGCCTTGGTCAGAGGCTAAGAGTAAATCATTTGTAATTTTAACTAGCGCAGTTTCTGTGCTATGATGCGGTCTGAATCCCGACTGAAATTTTTCGTAGATATCATTTTCTTGCAAGAAAGAGTATAATTGAGCGGACACAATTTTTTCTAGTATTTTAGACATAAATGGAAGATTTGAGATGGGTCTGTAATTTGCTAGGTTATTTGGATCTAATTGCGGTTTCTTAATGAGAGGTTTTATTACTGCCAGCTTGAATATTTTTGGAACGTGACCTAAAAATAAAGACGAGTTAATAATATTGAGAAGAGGCTCTTCCACTACAGGTAACACTTCTTTAAGTAGTTTAGTGGGTATTGGATCTAATAAACATGTTGTTGGTTTAGATGCAATGATAAGTTTATTTAGCTCTTCCTGTCCTATAGTTGTAAAGCGGTTTAGTTGTTCTAGAGGGGCCATAATTGAGGCTGAGTCATAAGACACCATAGAGGATTGTACATTTACAATTGTGTTTCGGATGCTTTCTATTTTCTCATTGAAGTAATTCATAAAATCATTACTACTATATTGTAACGGAATATTTTGCTCTGGAGATGTCTGATTATTTGTTAGTCTAGCCACGGTGTTAAATAAAAACCTTGGATTATTTTGGTTATTTTCAATTAGTTTGCGGATATGCTCAGCCCTGGCTGATTTTAGAGCCCTTTTATAACGTGACATACTGTCTTTCCACGCGATTCTGAAGACCTCTAAATTAGTTCGTTTCCATTTACGCTCTAAGTTACGAGTTTCTCTCTTGATAGCATGCGTAGCACTGTTGTACCATGGTGTTTTAGTTTTCTCTCTAACCTTTTTTAATCTAATTGGTGCAACAATATCTAGTGTACTAGAGAAAATGTTGCTCATACTGCTAGTCATTTCCTCTAGTTCATCTGTTTGTTTGGGTTCACTGAGCAGCTGAGATAGATCAGGTAAGCTATTTGAGAATCTATCTATAGTGGTTGGAAGGATTGTTCTGCCTGGTCTATAACGTGGTGCAACATGACAAATTTCAGCAGTGCGTATTATGCAAGTTACCATGTAATGATCAGTGAGATCGTCACTTTGCGGTATAATATCTATATCGGTTGGATCGGTTCCATATGAAATAATTAAATCTAGTGTATGATTTAGACGATGAGTGGGACCACTGACGTTTTGCTTCACCCCAAAAGAGTTTAATAGATCTGTAAACGCAGCCCCTAACGCATCATTTGTATTATCTACGTGTATGTTAAAGTCGCCAACAATTATTGCTTTATCGACATTGACCAATAGGTCTGAGAGAAAGTCTGCAAAATCTTTTAGGAAATCAGCATATGGCCCTGGAGGTCTATATACGGTAGCCATGGCTAGAGATAATAAGGATTTCTTTCTTACATCTAAGAGCGTAACATTTAGCACAAGTACTTCAAACGAATTAAACCTATGACAAGTTTTCTGAGTAACATTAAGAATATCTCTATAGATTGTTGCAACACCGCCGCCACGACCGATCAGACGGGGCTCATGCTTATAACAGTATCCTGGTGGAGTAGACTCATTTAGACCGAAATAATCATTTGGTTTAAGCCAGGTTTCAGTAAGGCACAGAACATCGAAATTATTATCTGTGACCATTTCATTTACAACAACCGCCTTAGGTGTGAGCGATCTAATGTTTAGAAGACCTAGCTTTAGAAATTGTTTTTGTTCACTGATATTTAGATTTTCTGGTTTAATTACAATAATATTCTTGCTAGATCTTACAGTAGATTTGTTGTTTGGCTTCACTAAGCGAGGAATAGACACAGTTTCTATATAATGTTCTACATTGGTACTTATATCAATTAAGTTGGGACAGCAAAGACTATGATTTGGACTTTGACTTACTAGTCAGATGGTGTGTAGCGTCTTGGAGATGTTGTCCGACAGAACAGCCGCTCCGACTCTGCTGGGGTGCAGACCATCAGGACGGAAGAACCTAGGTCGCTCCCAAAACAGATTCCAATTATTTACAAAGAGCAGTTTCTGTTCATTACACCATGACATTAACCATTCATTTAAAGCAAATAATCTACTAAACCTTTCTTGTCCAAGTCGGTACGTGGGAAGCGGTCCAGACACGACGATCGTTGCTCTAGGCGATGTGCTGCGTACCGTCTCGATCAGGCTCCTGTAGTCCTTCTTCAGAACCTCCGTCTGCCGCAGCCTGATGTCATTCGTCCCCGCGTGCAGCACGACAGCTCCGACGCGCTCGTCACCGTTCAGGATCTCGGGAACCTGCGCAGCGACATCAAGAACACGAGCACCAGGAAAGCAGTGAGTGCGCACCTTACCTTTACCCGAGGTAGCACGGACATGGCGGACCATGGAAGTGCCGATGATCACGGCGTCGTCGCGTTCCGACTCGCGAAGAGGGGAGAAGCGGTTCCGGGTGGAGATCTCGAAGACCGGGAGGGGGGGAGAGGTTCTTGCTCTGGTCCTGGCTCGTGTCGTGACCCAGGGTGCAGGAGTGATTGAAGGCAGAGATGATCGCGTCCTCCTGGGCAGAGAAACGCACGGAGTAGACGAAGTCGGAGTCAAAGTCACAAAGTTACTAACCACTGACTTGTGAGCATCGGCGCGTGATGTTTCAAGCGCTGATCGCCGATCTCGCAGCTCGGCTTGCTTCTCCAGCAGAACACGAATCTGCTTCTCCACCGACTCCAGCTCCAATCGTACCGAAATCAGCTCGAATGTGTCCTCACCTGCACTCAGAGGTAACGTTAGACACACATCCGATATGTTCGCCATTATAACAGATGAACAGTAAATTAGTAGTAATAGTAATAAGTAAAGCAATCCGATTTTTTATTTTTATTTTTTTTTTATAAGGAATAGTATCGAGGATAAGTTCACATGATATAAAAATAGAAAGTGCCTGTTTACAATTGAGTGGTAAAGAAGAAAATCAAGGATTAATGAATCAATTCGATGGAGCTCCAAACACAAACACAGACCGCACACGCGCATGTGCTTATGCCCCGTTGATGCAGGCTCTAAGCACAATCAACGTGTGTCTGTACTTTCAGAGAAGCTTTCAGAGAAACGGGTCTAAAGTGAGACGCTCGAGGCCACGCGTGAAATGCTAGCGGGCTAAAGGCTAGTAGCCGAGATTCGGAAAGTTGGATCTAAGTAGCGATATCAAAGCAATCCGATTGTTTTTTATAAGGAATAGTATCGAGGATAAGTTCACATGATATAAAAATAGAAAGTGCCTGTTTATAATTGAGTGGTAAAGAAGAAAATCACGGATTAATGAATCAAATCGACGGAGCTCCAAACACAAACACAGACCGCATGTTAGCATTCCAAAGAATACTTTCAAGAATTTTCTGAGTTTTAGTGGGAAAAAAATATATATATATTTTTTTTTTTTACGTGTCAGGATAAATAAAAAATGCTTTTCAAATAATTCCCTTTCGAGTGAAGACCTTATCACTCCAAACAAGACCGCACCTGTTGTGTTATATCATTCCTGACATCAGATAGACGGTGAAGATTCATCACTGATGAATCAGGATACACACGTGGTTCCAGGCGAAGTAAAAGTTGTGGATTGTTTCTACTAGCCTTAATACAGCATGTTATTTGTCTGCCAGACGCAGTATGCAAATAAGTCCCTCTAGGTCTTTTAAATAGTGTTGCAATTAAATGGAATTTTTAATGGCACTCTTGGAAAAACATTTCTGTAAATCAAATTTGTCAGGATTGGGTGAGGTATGAGGCAAGGACTCAAGATGCAAGAAACAATGGGCTTTTTATTAATAATAAAATAAAACAAAACAAAATAAACAAAACCCTGTGTGGAAAACATGACCCGACAAAATTGTGAAGATCGATGAATAATGTATTGCTTCCAAAATAAAAAAGTACAGTGTGCTGCAATACCTTCAGTAAACAATATAACAAAAATATAACACACTTTACAACACTTTATAATAAGTATACAGCAACAAAGCACTTATAAATAATTAGCAAACTATTAGTTTATAGTTAATTAATAGTTTATGTGTCATGATTCTGCCATCATGTTATTGATTATTCTTAGTCTTGTGGCAGGATCATGACAGAACCATGTTTTGTGTACAAGCGCATGGCCAATTGTTTAGCCATAGAACGCAGAGCAGGACATTGGATATATAGATAGACATCTCATACCCGACAGTATCGAGCACATCCTAACCTCTTCCCTCACACCATAAAATCCACAAAGGTCAATACAATGTTCTAGAATATGTACTAATAACATAACAAAACTAAACATCACATCTTGTATACATTAGATGCACATTTAATAATAATAATAATAATAATAATAATAATAATAATAAGTAAATAAATAAATAAATAAATAAATAAATAAATAGAAAAAAAAAACACTGGACAGCATGTGTAAAACAAATCAAATGTAAACAATGAAAGAGAGAATAAGAGTCTAACCTTATCTACATTATTTCATTTATTTTCTCCAATAGCTCTGACCAACAGTCAATATTGGAGGTTTTGACATAATGTAAACGTGCTGTAGAAAGCTCTAATTGAACAATTTCCCGATAGGAAGAGAGCCATTGCCTCATTGACAATATATGTGGTGGTTTCCAGCGACAGACTATCATTTTTTTGGCGGCTGTCAAACCAGCCAGAAGAAGTCGCCTATCGTTAATAGTTAGCTTTAGAGACGATGTGTCATTGAGCAGAAGCAAGCAAGGAGAGAGAGAGATGGGTCCTTTAACAATACTAGACATGATGGATGAAACACTTTGCCAAAATCTATTGACCTCTGGACACTGCCACACCATATGGTAAAAAGTAACAATGATATTGTCTGGACAAAAGTCACAATATGGGTTGTCTCTAAGTTTCATTTGCTGTAATCTTCGCGGGGTTAAGTAGGACCTATGGATTAATCTATAATGCATCATTTGATGATCAGGGTTTCTAGATGATAAAGAAATGTTTGACCAAACCACACACCAGTCTGGGTCCTGGGAGATGTTAATATCTGTCTTCCAGAGTCTGATAAGTGATAAAGTTTTATGTGAAGCTGTAGTTATAAACTTATATAACTCTGAAACAGTACCCTTAATATTACCCTTGGTGTCAAAAATTACATGAAAGGGATGATTCCCCAACTCAATACCCCAAGGAACGCCCTGAGCGCGCATTGCTGTACGTAACTGTAAATAGAAATAAAAAGTGCCCGGCAGATTATAAGATCTCTCTAAGTCATGAAATGCACGAAGACCCTGTTCCCCTATAATATCCTTAAGGACACAGACCCCGCTATTGCGCCACGGAGGGAACAAAATTGGTTTCTTCTCAATTAAAAGCAAGCGAATATTGAAAATAGGAGATTGAGCGAAAAAAGTGTTTGGAATTTTGGTAAATCGGTGGACTTTATGCCACACCGTAAAAAAATAAGAGATTATAGGCCCAAAATTGCGTTTAACTATACTATGGGGTATATTAGAATATACCAAACTAGACAGACAATATGGATATGTTAAACGTTCTTCAATAGGACGCCATGACACAGAGATCTCTGGATTCGACCATACAGCAAGTGAGCGCAAAACAAAGCTCCAGGAGTACCACTCAAAATTGGGCAAATTTACACCTCCTGAAAATCGATGTCTTTGTAGAGTAGATGCTTTGATTCTGGGTTTTTTCCTGTTCCATAAATAAGAACTAATGATTGAATGTAGCTTCTTCCAGTAACAACCCGGTGGAGCTAGGGGGATCATACTACTCACAAAATTAACACGAGGCAATATGTTCATCTTAATAACTGAAAGTCTGGACTGAAAAGAAGTAGGGAGCATCCCCCATCTATTCAGGTCACCCTCCACATTTTTTAGAACTTTATTATAATTGTCAGCAGTTAACAAATTGAGTGAGGGGCTGATGGACACTCCTAGATATGTAAAACTACTGACAACTGGAATATTGAAAAATGGTATCTGATCATCCAATCCCCCCAACAACAATAAAGCTGATTTTGTCCAGTTTATTTTGTAGCCTGAAATACTGCTGAAATTCTTAAAAATTCCAAGAATGTCATCTGCATACAGAGAGATGCAATGTGATGTATCTTGAATGATGATTGGTTCTAAAGCCTCCGACTGCCGTATAGCCTGGGCAACAGGTTCCAAAGATAAAGAAAATAAAAGTGGAGATAGAGGGCAACCCTGACGGGACGATCTTGTAACTGGGAACCTAGCCGAGCAGTTGCTGCCCGTTATAACAACTGCAGACGGGTTAGTGTACAATAACTTTATCATAGAGATAGAGCTATCACTGAAACCCATGACTTGGAGGACAGACCACAAGTAACACCATTCTAGTCGATCAAAGGCCTTCTCAGCATCTAATGAAAGAATGGCATTTTGATCTTCTGAATTAGAAGCAAAGTCTATAATATGAAGCAAGCGACGGACATTATCTGATGCTAGTCTAGATTTAATAAACCCAGTTTGGTCATGATGAACTAAATGTAACAAACTAACATAAAAATAACAAACTAACATTGTTATTTTTTTTAAGTGGTTATGTTTAGCTTTGGAGATAGACCTAAGGAACTCTTAATACTAATGTAATTCATGTCCAATAAAGGTTGGTTTAAAGCACTTAATGACATTTTCCAGTATTCAGTGACCTAATCTAAAGTGAGAACAATTTACGGTTAATAAGTTAACAAAGCATTATCTAACTCTTTACATATGAGCTAATTAAACAATAACAATTTGTTAAATACTGACAATGAATGAAGAACTCACTGTTTGTATATAGCTAGTCTGTTTCTGTTAATATTAAATACAGTTTATAAACTATTAATTAACTATAAACAAATAGTTTGTAACTGATTTGTAAATACGTTATTACTGTATTATAAAATGTTACCAGTTAGTTAAGCATTTGAAAGTTAAAAATAAAAAGTTTTAAAAGTGAAAATTTGGCATTTCATTAATGCATGCTTCTAAACCTAAAACATTTACATTTGTGCATTTGGCAGACGCTTTTATCCAAAGCGACTTACATTGCATTCAAGGTACACATTTTACATTTTAGACCTAATAAAACATTATGTCTATGTGTCTGGGCTTGATCCACAAGGTTATTGCATAGTTGTACAGGTTAGTAAATGCCATACACTCAAAAAAATGACTCTTTAAACTTACTTAATTTAATTATGGACAGTGGTTCCACACAAGCAAATTGTGTTTTATTAACATTAATGGGATTTTTTAAATCTATGTAAGCTACTTGTGTTGTGACAACACAACTGAATGAGTCCAAACAAATCAATGGAATTGCTTCCCTGTAACTTGAACCAGTTACGTTTAGTGAACATGCTTTCGTTTATTTGAATCTTCACTAACAGATAAAAGTATGTCGGATTTACATAATTTCTCAAATGAAACTCTTTACTATAACTTGCTATTAGCTAATATAATAGCACTTATTAACATATTAAATGCTAAGATGTATATACTCTTTCAGCAACAAGAGTTATATTTCATTAATCAGTCCACAGACTAACCAAATGCTCCACTCTTCTCCACAATGGTAACCCACTATAATTTAAATGGTTCTAATAATTGCAATGTAATTGAACATTAAACACAATTACACACTATAAAGTCTTCCCCTTTCCTCATTTTCTCAAAAACACATAAAATAACACTTAATTTCAACATTTATTATCTCTTAATTCAGCTATATGCAAAGCATGTTGGGAACCAACAAGCACCGCACAGTTTAAGTTAACGCAACACAAATTATTCATGTAATCCAACACAAACGGATTAAGTAAACTTTAATTTTACATATTTAAGCAGATTGAACACAATCAAATTAAGTTTGGACAAAATGTAGCAATTGTGTTGCTTAAGCTCATTTGAAGCAATTTGAACAAGCAGCCAAAATACTTTTTTTATTGCAATATATTTAAAGCATTCCAGAACAGACTTTCCGAAATACTCACAGAAATGAAAGACTTTGCCTTTAGACAGTGGTGGACAGTAACGAAGTAAATGTAATTCGTTACTGTACTTAAGTAGTATTTTTGCGTATCTGTACTTTACTCAAGTATTTAAATTTTGGGAGACTTTTACTTTAACTCCACTACATTTCAAAGTCAAATATCTTACTTTTTACTCTACTACATTTTCAAAATCAGTCGTTCCTTTTTATTTATGAGTGGATAAAAACGTAACTGGTCAAACGAGCCACCGATCACAGTACAGCGCGCGCGCGCTTTGTTTTGAACTTGCCTTGGCGGTAGGCCTAAGCGCGAACCAGAGCCGTTAAATATGAGTTGCGAACATAGATGGTTGTGACAGTGATCTCGCCGCCGCGCGGTCACGTTATTCGTGTAGCTCTCAATGGTTCCAAACAAATCGCGTTGACAATGATTTTAAGCGGGACAGAGAGCAGCAGCTATTATTGCAGCAATTATCGGTAAGTATTGACGCATAATGTACATTGCTTACGTTGCCACTAAAATGACTTGCATATAATGGCTTTTTTTCTGGGGAGCAGCCTAGCAGAAACACTGCATTAATACGTTTTTGTGTTTAATTTTGGAGGGAAATTGGCTCCCATAACATATATGTATATATATATATATATGTATGTGTGTGTGTGTGTGTGTGTGTGTGTGTGTGTGCGCGCGCGCGCGCGTTAGTGAATATGTGTGTGTGTGTGTGTTGTGTGTGTGTGTGTGGGTGTGTGTGTGTGTATATATAGCCTATATACTGTATATATATGTATGTATATATATATATATATATATATATAATATATATATATATATATATATATATATATATATATATATATTTAATGGCGTTGTGCAGGTTTATGTGAATGCATCATAACATTAAGATGTTAATAATTAATGACCATAGGCGCTGGAGAAAAATAAATACAATAAATACTGTAAATGTTATACATAACAGTCCCCTTCCCTCCAAAATTAAACTTCAATTCAATTATATATATATCAGACTCCTTAATGTCATTTCATTAATAGATTTATGTGCCAAGAGTGACATTAGTCTTCACTTAGACTGAGTTAAGCAAGAGTCTTGTAACAAATTATAATAGGACATTATAGCCATAAAAAAATCAAAGTACTTGGATACTTAAGTACATTTGAAGGCAAATACTTTTGTACTTTTACTCAAGTGAATGTTTAAAGGCAGCACTTTTACTTTTACTTGAGTAATATTTTACCTTGAGTATCTTTACTTTTACTCAAGTACATGGTATGTGTACTTCGTCCACCACTGCCTTTAGATTAACTTTATATTTTCTCTCAGGCCATGCACCTTTCCACTTTCTTCACATGGCATCTTCATCCAATACATTGGAAATAGTCACATCCAGGTTTTTTTTAATCGCGAAATTAAACTCTTTACATTAGTTTAACGAATGATAATTAAGTATAGTTGAAAATTATACAGGTTAAGTTAATTAAACGCAATACAATAGTGTTTTGGTGGTAAAAGAAATATATGTGTGTTACTTTAACAAAACATATTTGGGTAAAAAGAACAGTGCCACAAAACCATTTTTTTGAGTGTACAGAGGGGGAGTATTAATCATAGCTGACAGACTGAAGCATTATTCACTCTAATCAACCTTATAGCTTATAGTTATCATGTGACATAACATGAGAAATACAGGTGTTTTCACTGAGGAAAATTTTTGCACTTGCTCCACCCCCAATTACAGATGTTGATGTGGTGGCTTAAAATATCCGTTCTAATGTTATCCCATGTTCCATGGATAACAAGGTTACTGCACTAAAATACATTTTATAGACATTATTTCTTTAAAAAATAACAATATATTTTTTGCATCCACTGTAGCTTCTCCTATGATTTTCAGGTTGTGACTTTGTATTTCAAAACACATCTGTAAAGTGCTTAAATCTTTCCCCTCTCTTAAGTGTTATTTACAGGGTTTGAGAAAGTGCCCATTCTGGGTAGTTCTGAACCTGTTAGATCTTCCTGTTTATCAGAACAAGGAAACACTCAGGGCTAAAGCCATTGTTTAAAGCCATCAAACACAAGAGGGGGTTCTGGGAAGAATAACACTGTTCTGGGCTCACTTGTTGTAAAAACTCTACTCCAGCAATCATTTGGGAACAAAGTTGACATTTATAAAGATCATATCAAGTTTTCTGGTAGTTTCTGTTTCCAGTACTTGATCCCAGATAAGAGAGGTTACTTTTCCAAATGATATAATTTCTGTGATTTGTTTAAAATGAATGTCTTAAAATTTAAATAGGTTTATATTTGTTTATTTTTTCTTGCCTGATTATATATTATAACCTATAATTATTGCCTATAATAATTTAGTATCAAAACTAATTGTTGGACTAATTTAACAAATAGTATGGCTAGTCATTCAATTTAAAGGGGTGGTTCAGGATTTTGGGCATCGGACCTCATTTCCAAGTTAGCCTGTGTGTTATTTATCAGTGGAGACAGTTGTTCTGTGTTTGCCGCAACACAGTTTTCAAAATTTTTCATCCAGTCCTTCCAGTTGCATAGTTCGCCGGTGCTAGGCTAGCGCGACTCAACGGTATATGCTAGCCTGCCATTAAAACAGTTTTACCCACTCCACAGTACACCAAAAGCAAATAAATTATAACGCCAGACTATCGATGTAAATGTCTGTTGAGGGAATAATGTTACAAACCGCTGCTAAGTATAACCAGCCCGATCTCATGAAAGTGTGTATCAATACCACGAATGTCATTTCTCGCGCCATTTATACGACAAAATCAGTTTTTGCGTCTATATGATACACAGTTTTCGCGTGCATATGATACGCACTTTATGGCGTGTAATACGCACGCACCCCCATCCCCCTAATCCTACCCAAGGGGTTTTCAGTGCATAGCATATGCACGCAAAAACCATTTTTGGCGTATAAATGCCACGAGAAATAACATTCGTGGTATTGATATGCACTTTCATGAGACTGCGTTGGTATAACACACACCGTTGCCATGAAAAACAGAGCATTGCCATGGATTCTAACCGTAGAGACGGAACGTACTATTTTCTTTAGCGGAAGCAATACAATTGTTTTTAAATCAATAAACTCCTTTTTAAATCAATATTTTGTCAAATTATTGATTTTTTGGTAGGTAGCCATGTAATAAGTGGGATAATGTAGAGCAAGGTGGTTGTTATAGCGAATACAACACCTTCAAGCTGATTCAAGCTCGAAAATCAGCCTGTCGGGGTTGTATTCGCTAGAACAGCCTCCTCGCTCTACATTATCCCTAACATATACTAATATATATATATATATATATATATATATATATATATATATATAAAATATATATATATATATACACACACACATGTATATTTTAAACTGTTGTGACCTTTGAATCTAAAATATTTGCAGAACTTAAGAAAAAGCTACTATAATTTATTTGAAATATTGTTACTGAAAGTTTTATATAGCATAATTAAAATAATTAATTTACTTTTTTAACAAATGTTACATACTTTACATACTTTAATGGTGCTCTTCGGTTACTTATGACCAAACAATTTTCTGTTTTGAATTTAAAAATTCACAATAATACACAAATTAACAGGTAGGGCTATTACCATACAGCATAACTGAGTCAGAAGACTGAAATTAATACAAGACAGAAGGGACAGACACAAGGATGCAGGTAATGGAATGTTTATTTGAACAACCAGGTGAAAGATCGAAAGTGCAGGTGAAGGAACATGAGTAGAGATCCAGATGATTAAACTTGGATGATACAGTTTGTATACTTGTAGATGGAGATAAACTTTATTAACCATTATAAACCTTGACAAAAAGTATTATTTGAGAATAAAAAAAAATACATTCAAATCCACAGCTTAAAAGTAAGTAATGTTGTCCAAAAACTACTAGAGAATTCACAAGCCTCTCCAGAGAGCTATACAGGCATCTAGTGGTAGCACTATGAAATTACATGTTTTAGTTTATTTTCTCTCAACAGATGGCGCTAATCTACAGAAGCCCTGAACCGCAACGCAAAAAAAAAATCATGTAAAAAAAAAATTCTAGTATTTCGAGATTAAAGTCAGAATATTTCGAGATTAAAGTCGGAATATTTCGAGATTAAAGTCGGAATATTATGAGAGTCAAAATTAAGAGAACACAGTCTTCCGTAGAAGTTTCTTTGGGTGCGTGTGTGTGTAAAGAAATGCGTTCATGAAGTCGAACTGCCTCAGACATGGATCTAAACAAAATAGTATCTTTTTACTATTATCCTCGATGACCGCCTGAAACAGCGGGGGTCTGCGAGCGAATAGCCTCGCTTTATGATGTTCATAACCCAGTCTGATACATCGGGGATGGCTTTCCCGATGGATGGATCCCCATGTGGCTAGAATTGGAACATTTATTTGGGCTGGGTCGCCTAGCATAGGGGAACCTAATACCCTTGTGCTGTGTTTTGTGCACATGTTCTCTTTTGGGTCGTTTTGACAAACCTGACAGAGAGATAGAGTGACAACTGTGTGTGTGTGTGTGTGGGGGGGGGGGGTTGTCGCCTAATGAATGGGGACCGGATACCCATGTGCTGTGTGCTTGAAACATACTCTTTTTGTGCTTTATTTGGGTCGCTGTAAAAACAGCGTTTGTTTGTAGGGGCGCGTCCAACACAATGCGGGGTCTGCGCCCTGGCACAATACGCCCTGGCACCGGGCGGCAGATTGCGTTTAGCAGACCTAGAGCAGCTTCGGTTATCAGCCGCAGGGCGGGGCTGAGGTATCCGAGACACTGGTCTTGCTGGCTGAGACTTGCGTGGGCGGGTCCCAGGCATCTGGTGCACTCCGTGTGTTCGTCGTCCTCGTGCAGATCAACGCCGCATGAGGTGCATGAGGATCGAGGCATTTTAAACAACACCTTGAGGAAATTGCTCTTTACGAAAACTGAGTGTCGCAGGGCGAACACAACAGCAGCAGTAAAGGATATGGTCTATATCTCGGCGGATGGCTACAGGAGGCCGCTCATGACATGAGATGAGCGGCTTCCGTTAAGTCGAAACGGCGCTGTCCACTGTATACAAGGCTTGCTCTAGTTTCAGGTTTTATGGCGAAAAGCTTCGTGAGGAATCAGGGACGTTTAGTGTCTGTAAATCTGATATTTTGGCCAAAACGAGCGATCTTTATAGGCTTAGACCACGCCCATTTAGGCGCACTCTGACACACTCGGGCCAAATCAGATGATTGGTTCGTTTGTCTGAGGCGCTCGGCCATTGGATGTGCAGTTGCCGCAGCACAGCCAATGAGCGAGCTAGACGCTCTGCTGTGTTTTGCTGTACAGCTGCATCTGCGTTTTAAATTATTGCTTCAATATTTCGAGGAAAATGAGTTTCCCCACTGCGTATTTGCAATCGCAGTACGAAGTGACCGTTCTCAAAAGGGAAACAATCTTTTTTCTTAAAAAAACTGAAGTAATACATTTTAACTTGTTCTTGTAATTCTTGTAAATTTAGTGTGAATGTTCATCTTTTGGTAACAAATCATTGTCAAAAAAATAGAAATAAATAAAATATTTACATGTCATTTTTAAAGCATTAGCTGCTAATGGTAAAAACACTGCTATCTGTCTAAATTACTGTGCTCCTCCTCCTCCGAGTGACGTATGAAGCCTCACCTGTGGGGGAAAAAGGTTTGTCATGACATTATCATGAAGAAATATACAGAAGGCTTTTATATATTATTATATATTTTGTAAACTGGCTCATACCTTTTCTCCTTTCAGGCCTGGGAGCCTGGGAGGCCTGGCTGAAAACCTGGATTGTACAATAGTAAAATTACAAGTTGAAACAAATATTGATAAATGATATTTAAACATTTGTCCATGCAAACAGGCAATTTCAAGGAATACTCTGTATTAACCCTGTAAAGTCTGACATACTGTATTAAATAATAGTAAAAAAAAAAAATGGATTAGTTAATTGAACCTTTCGACAAAAAAAAAAATATATACAATGCAAATAAATGTTTTGTTGAGCATTACATTTGATACTGTACATTAGCACTTTATGGCTCATATAGTGAGAATATGTAGCTTAGAGGAGGGGAAAAAAACTGTGCAAAAATATGCAATTTGGTGCTTTTACTGATATTAATGTGGCCTAAAAGATAGCTTATGTAGTAAATCAATGAGATCTTTATGAAAGTATAGCAGACGACTTGTATCAATATCAGTTCAGGGCTCCAGACTAACTTTTCCACTGGTTGCACTGGTGCTACCAACTTTCTCAGTTGGTCGCACCAGCATATGATTTGGTCGCACCTTTTTTATTTTGGCTACATGCCATGGGATTAATCAATGCATGCTGATGATGAATAGTGGTTTTAATGCACCAAGGCTAGCAAAGGCTTTCTGGGTTGCAGCATAAATACCTGTAATATATTATAAAAAACATGTAATATATGGTAATTATCATTGCCAAATTTCAGGATTTTCATGGATTTTGGACAGTAATTTTAAGCATTTTACATTTGAATTATACACTCTAAAAAATGCTGGGTTGTTTCAACCCAAATTTGGGTCTAATATGGACAGACCCAAATGTTTGAGTTAAAAATGTAATAAAAAAAATGTACAGTTAAAAGTGAAAGTTGAAGTTGGGTTAAAATGTTAAATTACATTTTTTAACCCAACATTTGGGTTTGTCCATATTTGATTTGGACCCAAATTTGAGTTTAAATAACCCAGCATTGTTTAGAGTGTATACAATCTATCTATTTACATTTGAATTATATCTATCTATGTATACAATCTATCTATTCACATTTTAATTATATTCTCTATCTATCTATCTATCTATCTATCTATCTATCTATCTATCTGTCTGTCTGTCTGTCTGTCTATCTATCTATATCTGTCTGTCTGTCTGTCGTCTGTCTGTCTGTCTGTCTGTCTGTCTATCTAGTCTATCTATCTATCTATCTATCTATCTGTCTGTCTATCTATCTATCTGTCTGTCTATCTATCTTCTATCTATCTATCTTCTATCTATCTATCTATCTATCTATCTATCTATCTATCTATCATCTATCTATCTATCTGTCTGTTATCATCTTTCTATCAGCATCATATTTCTATCTTTTAAAAATCATTAAACATTCAAATATGTTACATTTTAAAAGATTAGAGTAGCTATTATAATAGGCTGATACAGATTTTCGTTATCAAAGTTTATAGAAATCTCATCTCACACTCCCCCTTACCTTCTGCATTTTATAATAATTTCCTTTTCCTCTGTCGAGCGATTACTCTCATCTAACCGCTGAAAGACGTAGGAAGGGGCTCGGTGTTTCGTGAGACCTTTTAATTTTTATATGCCTTAATTCCTGAATTCGTGATTGGCGCGTTTAACCATCAGTGTGTGATGCCCGTGACGTGTACGTTCGTCAATAAATGAACCGCACGTGTCTCGCGAAAGAAAGAACATTGTAGCCGGAGCTACTTCTCTTCGTTAATGTCTATGGCGAGTCACGCAGGCACTGGGAAACTCCGCAACCCAGCCGAGCCCGGGATAAAATAGTCAGAATATAAACACTTATTATAAGCGTACCGTAGTGATTCAGGATAAGTCAAAAACACGGTTTGGAAAATTGATTCATGATGTACTCGTTCATTTTGAACATAAGTTACAGTTACAGACTGCAGCAGCTGCTGATACAACGGCGTTCTGTTGCGCGAGCGTCCACTCGCACTAATGCGACCACATAGAAGTTTAACTCGCACATTCTCAAAAAACGGTCGCATATGCGACCAATTTGGTCGCAGTCTGGAACCCTGCAGTTGTCACTTTATGTCTCCCATTAATATGTCTTAAGATATTTACATTATCAAAGCTCTGGGGTTTTAATGGGGTGGGGCAAAACAATGCCATGCAATACAATGATGATATGATATAACGAATAAGGAATCATAAATTATATAATCACATTTTCTAAAAATGATCAAGCAAACCAAAAAAGTTGCTTCAGTCCAGTAAGTGTTCATTACTAACACTATAAAAGTTATTCTGTTTACTTTATAAAAATCAGTAAATATTTCACAGCAAAAAGGCATGTGAACCTCGACCTAAAGGTGGACATTTTTGTATAATTATAAAGACCGTTTTACTTGTTTAAAAAGTGTGAAATATCAATCAAATTACAGAAGGCATAGGTTATTCGGCTAAGTTTTATTGATCATATAGGGTACGTTAATTTATAATATAGATAGAAAAATAGGGCTGTTCGATTTCTGATTTTTTGGAATCGATTGATTCCGATTCCTGTTTCTGGAATCGAATATAATCGATTGCTCACTGTTATTTTCGAATCTTTTTTTTTTAATACCAACACCGTGTCGGTGGTGTGTCTTACCGACCATGCCACACAGCGAGAAACTCTCTACACCGGGCGTGACTAAGCGACCGTTGCAACATTTGTCCTTCCTAGACGTATTGCGAGTGCTGGTTAGTCATAAATAGAACGAGGCATTTACTTCGGGGATTTGTCACGTCGTGCTTCCTGCGTCAGTGTAGACAGTAGACACAGTGTAAAGACTATGTTCACCATACAAATGTAGTAGATTCTATTTACAAACATACCTACCTACACACACGTACGTAGACTACTTATGTATGTGGATAGATAGATTTTAATTTATTTGTGTAGCCTACATATATTTCATCCAGTATCATAAAACTATAGCTAAAATTCCTGTTAAATTCTAAAAGCATTTTGTTCAGGAACACACTTTACACATACAGTACCACAATCATTAGCAATTTATTGAGCAGTTTGATTTACATTCCCCTGTCTTTTAAACCTTCAAATTGATCTGCTTAAAATGCGTAAAATGGTGCGTCAGATTAGTTAATTGTTACCTGATCCTCCTCTGTCACCTCGGCCCAATGTTTTACCATTGGGGATGTTGTTTTATTATTGTTTGTTAACTTTTAATTTTTTGTCGAATCTAACCTAACGTTAGCCTCGTGAGACCATCCTGATCTCGCGAGCTTTCAAGGTTTCACTCGCAGATCAGTCTGGATACTTTCCGTTAAAGAAAATTTGGGAGCAGTTCACCAAACGAACGTCCAATCAGCGTTGGCTTTGAGGCGGGTTGAGGTGTGACGCAACGAGAAGCGCGACAGTTCAGTCTAAAGAACATGGCGGCTTCAGTTATTTGTAAATTGTAGTTACATAAACGACAAATATCCTTTGCCGACATGTTGCTTATTTGCTGAGCTAACGAGCCTTTACCTGCAGCAGCAAGAGTAGCCTGGCTTGTGGTTGTGTTTTCGTCGTAGCTCTGTTAGTACGTCATATGCTTCGTTGATCTGATTGGTTGATTTGGCCCGTCTATCACCAACATAGGCCAATCAGCTAACCAGTATTTTCGCCCCTTACCAAAACTACTTCAACGGAAGGTTTCCAGATGGATATGCGGAGCAAATCCATCTGGCGGAGTCAGGTTAACGTAACGTAGCGCCAGACTACTGATGTTGACCTGGGAGGCATTCTTCTTCACGGGAGTGTGATTGATTGTTGTTGTTGATTGATTTAATAAATCAGATTTATTTTTCTTGTCCTAAACTACAACGAGTAAGATCAAACCCCGCCCAGCAACCGATTCTAAAGATTTCATTGGGTCAGTCATTGCGCTGATTGCCTACTACACAATGCTGAAATAATCATCCTACCCTAAACCATACTCTGTGTCACGACTGGATCCATTTATTTTGTCTGAACTTTTTTTCTTAACAGGTGACGTGATTGTCTTGACAAATGAAATCAGCTACAGGCTAAAATCTTAAAGATTAGTCGATTCCCCTTAATGGAATCGACTCTCGATTCCCAACGCCTTGGAATCGATTCTTTTTGGAATCGATTCCCAGCCCTATAGAAAAATGGAAACGTTTTTTCTTTGTACAGATAACAATGCTATCAAAACAATCCCCATTCACACGGATCCACGAAAAATGACTAAAACACTGTTTTATGCATTGACAGGTCAGTAGCAATGTCACTTTGTAAAGAAACCGCTTGCGCATATACGCAATATTTTATGGAGCACTCGTGCCAAACACGCACGCCTATAGACTATACGCATGCCATCAACATTTTAACAGGTTCACATTTTTGTTGTTTAAACAGATGATAACAGTTTCGTTTTCAGTATCGTATTAAGTAAACATCTTAATCAGTTTTAGCACACGCGTGCTCCAAATACTCACAACAAAAACAAACAGAAACACGCTGCAAAAGTTCAAAACAACCAAATACAGAAATGCGCTGTAATCCCAGCCGCCATTTTGAAGTGCGTTCCACTTTGTGAAGTGGACGAGGGAGTTATATGGACAGACCCTCGATTTTGAGTCAGTTCAGGCAGCTCCATATACCACAATGCAACATTCTTGTGACGTCAATGCATATTGCATTTAATTTACCCCATCACCAACATGACATCATGACTTTTGCGTAAACATACACGCCACTTTCAAGTCAAGTGGCGGGTTATTTATACGCATTTTGAGCTATCCGCGTGTATGCGTGTATGTCTACGCCGTTATGTCCGAGTGATTCCGCGTGAATGTACACGCCGTTAAATATCCGAGCGAAACAAAGCCAAATTTTGATCTACATCTGGGGAGCGATATTTTTCTTCCTAGGATGGTAGGGAAAGACTCATAAATGCTATTAACCCCAGTGACGGGTAGGTTTAGGGACGGAGTTGGGGTAGGTCATATATTTATATATACAGTAATGTAACGTTAAGTCAACGGCGTTCATAAACACGCTGAAAAGCGATTATGCGTGTTGATAGCACGGCAAAAATGGAAAGACGAATTGGCGTGTCATACATACGCCATTTACATTTACATTTAGGCATTTAGCAGACGCTTTTATCCAAAGCGACTTACATCTGAGGACTAAGCCAAACGAGTTATCGTGAAGAGACAATAGCAACCCAAGAAGTGCTCAAAATACCGAGTTCAAACATTGCTCAGAGTAGCATAAACCAGACAAGTGAGGATTTTTTTTTTTTTTTTTTTTTTGTGTGTGTGTGTGTTTTTATGTTAAGTGCTCACGGAAGAGATGAGTTTTCAGTTGTCTTTTGAATGCTGTCAGGGATTCTGCATTCCGGATGTCGGTGGGCATTTCATGAGATCAGTCTGCCATCACCAACAACTCTATGATATATACATTTTTTTTGTTACGTTTTTAAACAACTCAAACACACCTATACACATATAGAATGCTGCATTAAACAATTTCGTAGAAAAAAAAAAATCAACCCCATAGTGGATTCTAAGTGATCAAGGGCTTAGCACAGACCTGGGCATTGTACGGCCCCCGGGCCACATCAGGCCCTCTGGCTGTCCTTGACCGGCCCGCGTGAGGTATTTGGTTAATTAAAGCTGGAGTCCATAACTTTTTTTGTGTTTCAAATTTTACAAAAAATATACATTGAGCGAGTACACCATGAATCAATTTTCCAAACCGTGTTTTTGTCTTATCCCGAATCACTATGGTACATCTATAATCAGTGTTTATATTCTGACTATTTTATGCCAGTCGTGTTAACTGCTGCGCAGCTGCAGAGTAGCTGTGACTGCGTGATTAGTCATAGACATGAGAGAAGTAGCTCCGGCTGCAATGTTCTTCCGCAAGACATGTGCAGTTCTGTTTATTAACCGCCAAAGTGTTTGGCTGCTGCTTTAAAGGTGCCATGTGTAAATAATTGAGGTAAAAATATCCAAAAAATGAGCTACACGCATTAAAAGAATGAGAAGAAATAAGGGTGATGATGTCATTAAAAAAATGAAAAGTTATAGTGTTGCAGAGATATCAACCTAAATTAGCATTAGCATTACTAGCCCCGGCCCGACAGGTGTTGTAATACCAGTTTCGGCCATGGGAGGCGGTATGCGGGCAACATATATAACCACCAGCCAAACTGCCACACACGAATAACTCGCACTGCTTGTATCTCTTTAATCTCTAAAAATCTCCAAATGCTCCACGTGAAACTGCGGTCTTACTATCGTGTCAATTGATTTGATTAATATGCGCGAGGGAGAGAGAGCAGGACCGCTCTCGTGTTGTTTGAAGACGTGAGAGTGCGCGCCCGCGCGGCCGGGGCTCGCTCGCTCTCTCTCTCTCTCTCTGCTCGTAACGCGCCCTGTCAAGCGCAGTGGCAGCAGTCATTCTAGTCTACATCCCTCACCGATCAAAATAGGCTTTGGGGGGACAAAGCGGACTATTTGACGGTTTTAGAAGATTAACAACCTGAAACTAAAAAACAGACTAGAGTAGGCCAACTTTCTGGAGGTATACTGCCCCCATCTGGTATGGAATATGTGGAGTATGAATTGATTTTTTGACATAGGGCACCTTTAAAAGTCAAGGCAACTTTTATTTACATGTCAGTCACAGACAGTGTGTGTGATGCACCTTCACTCATATGTGTCCGCGATCATGCAGCACACCTTTCAAGAAATGTGAGTTTGCTGTTAGCCTTGAAATTTGTTAGCTAACGTTAAAAAAAGAAAGATCGATGCAGAGTGTAGAGTTTTTAACAAGGCATGGACTTCTAAGTATTTATTTACGGAAGTCAAAGGTAAAGCTGTGTGTTTAGTTTGTGGAGATAGCTGTGCTCAAGGATTACAATTTGAATCGCCATTACGAGACTAAACATGCAGAAAAATACAAGAATTTGACGGACGCAGAGCGGGCACGGACATCTGACGCGTTGCTAGCTAAGCTGCAAAAGCAGCAAGGACTTTTTAACAAGCTTCACGGAACCAGGGATGCAGCAGTCAAGACCAGCTTTGTGATATCCCACAAAATCGCCAAAAAAAGTAAGCCATTCTGTGATGGGGAGTTTATCAAAGAATGTTTAGTGGACTCTGCAGTGCTAATATGCCCGGAGAAAAAAGACACATTTGCGAATGTGTCCCTCTCCAGGCGAACAGTAACGAGACGAGTCGAGGACATTGCGGGAAATCTGGAGCTTCAGCTGCAAAACAAAGTGGACAATTTTGACTATTTCTCCTTGGCTCTGGACGAGAGCTGTGATGTCCGCGACACAGCCCAGTTACTTATCTTTGTACGTGGAATAACGAAAGACTTTGCGATGACGGAGGAGCTGGCAGCTATGCGGTCAATGAAAGGGACCACAACGGGGAGTGATTTGTTCACAGAGGTAAATTTATCCATGGACAAACTGGGACTAAAATGGGACAAACTGACAGGTGTTACAACCGATGGTTGTCCAAATCTGACTGGGAAAAATGTTGGACTTTTGAAGCAGATGCAAGATAAAATGACTGAAATAAACCCAGAACAGAAATTGACATTTTTGCATTGCATTATTCACCAGGAGGTGTTGTGCAAGTCAGTGCTAAAAATCAACCATGTTATTGATGTTGTTACTAAAATAGTTAACTTCATCAGGGCAAGAGCACTGAATCATAGACAGTTTGTTGCACTTTTGGAAGAGTGTGAAAGTGAACATAGTGACATAGGCTACCACACAACTGTCAGATGGCTCAGCCTGGGCAAGGTTCTTAAAAGAGTTTGGGACTTGAGAGCAGAAATTCAGTAGTTTTGTGAGATGAAATGCAGGGACACCCCAGAGCTCTCAGATGCAGACTTTATAGCAGATCTGGATTTTGGTGTTGATGTGACTGCATTAATGAATGAACTAAACAAGCTGCAAGGTAAGGGCCTCTTTGTACATGAAATGTACAGCTTGGTGACAGCTTTCATGAGGAAGTTGAAGTTTCTTTCAAGCCAATTGGAGGGCAACGTTCTACCCACATGTCAACACTGAAAGAAGTCACACCATCAGCTGATCACCTCCGCAGGTACTCATCCATGTTAGGGGCAATGCATGATGAGTTTTCAAGGCGATTTTAAGACTTCAAAACAGTTGAGGGTGAAATGCACATGATTTCTTCTCCCTTCACTTGCAGTGTGGATAATGCACCCATTGATGTTCAGCTTGAACTCATTGATCTGCAGTCTGATAAACTATTAGCAGAGCACTTTAAGTCAGTATCACTACTGCATTTGTATTCTTCTCTCAAAGAGGAAAACTTTCCACACATAAGGAGGCATGCTCAGAGGATGTTGGTTCTCTTTGGATCTACCTACATTTGTGAACAAACATTCTCAGTGATGAGGTTTAACAAATCCAGATACAGATCCTCTCTCAGTGATGATCACTTGTGTGCTGTCCTTCGCATATCCACCTCAGATATGCAACCTGACTTCAGTGCACTTGTTAAAGCCCAACACAGGCTAGATTTCTCTCACTGAACAAGAAAAAAAAAACTTGGGTAATCAAACAAACAACACTGGGGGCATTTATTGCTTTTTTATATAGTTAATGTGATGCTGGTCTTTGAAATACTTGCTTTTTTTGTATAAAGTTGTGATGCTAGTTTTTGAAACACTGCAAAAAATGCACATTTCAAAACTGTTTTTGTGAAATGTTTATTAAATAGTGATTCATTTCATTCATTTCCTGTTTTTTTTTATAAAGAGAAATAATATATTGGGCAGAACTGAGTTAAGTATATTGGTCTCATGTGGCCTCTTGTGGAAATTAATTGCCCACCCCTGGCTTAGCACGTTCCTATTCAGTCTATTGCAAAGGTTCCGCCAGTAGTGGGCACTCACGCAACGTAAGCAATTACATCCGAGTGAACGAGACGAAGGGGAGTTAGCAAGTGAAGGGCATGACAATTTTGGATTGGAACGCAGCCATGCTTATTGCTCGTTAACCAATGTCCTACTTCCTTCGAAGGGCAGAGCCCTTGAAGTGGGGACTTTGGAGAGAGCAGGGCACGTGTGTGCCATTATGTAGCCGTTTGACGCACTTGCTAAAGGGAACAACAAAAGACAACTTAAGTTCCTCATTATTTTCACCTGGGATATTCCCATGACAACGCAGCACGGTGTCCATCAGCTGAATAAAAATATGCGTTATATATCTGTGTGTCTCAACTTTAAAACTTGTCGTCTCATATTTGGACCCTGCATTACCTAACATTTCGTATGAAACTTATTTAAACATAACATGACAACATTTGTACAATGTAGCTGATGTATAGATTAATATCATACCCTCATGTTCTTTTTTTTAGATTTCGTTTTTTTTATTGTTTTCAGCTCATTGTTAACTCTTTCTTTTCTCATTTGTATTCTGATGACATTGAACCATTGTTAAATGTATGTCATAAACATGTCATATCTTTATGTTTTGCAACAAAAAAAACTAAACTAAAATCCGTCACTTATTGGGGACCCCTGGAAACATTTCCGTTGTGGTCTGTGCTATTTGCAGCGTGTTTCTGTATTTGTTTCTGTTGTGAACTTTTGCAGCGTGTTTCTGTATTTAGTTGTGTTGTCCCCAGATGCCTTAGAAGTTTTCTGAATAAAACAATTTTAATATGTTTTCATTTGTTTTATATTTTAATATATTTGAAACCTACCAGATGCAGACATTTTTTGTTAAATTTAGTTAAAAATACACAATGTTTGTTACTGAAGCTGTAGGCCTTAATCAATTTTTTGGGTAACTTTTCAACTTTTTCAACTTCTGTTTATGCATTACTGATGTAATTTTGTGGATTTGTTTATTTGTGAACAGGACAAGTCAATTCACTTTCTAGTATCTTCACACAGATACCAAAATGAAGGTAACTAGATTTAATTGCTTTGCTGGCCAATTTCATATGTCCGTGTGCTAAATAGAACTACCTCTATGTCCTACGGGTCCAACGGGTCCTGGTGGTCCTGCAAGTCCCATCTCCCCTTTCTGCCCTTGTGGTCCAATCATACGGTGTTCTGTAGAAATTATGCATTTGTAAATTAATTATTCATATTAAATGCATATATTTTTTCTTTTGAACAAGTTCCTTCTTGCCTCTAATATAGTCCATAATTTCATTCATGTTGGTCAGTTCTACGCTGATTCCTTGAGGTCCAGGTGGTCCTGGAGGCCCTATTAGTCCTGGAGGCCCTTGTGTTCCTGGCTGTCCTCGTGCTCCTGGTCGACCCATGAGCCCAGTTCTACCTGGGCCCTGTAACAGGTCATTAGCTGTGGAAAAATGCATACATAAAACTCAATAATTCCTAAAATAAATATCTAAAGGTACTACCAATATCTTGTTCACATTTACCTTTATGAATTTAGCAGACACTTTTATACAAAGCGAATTACAAAAGACAAAGGAAAGCAAGTTGTCAAAGAGCCAACAATATTCATAATGCAAAATGTATTAAACTACTATTAGGAAGCAAGCTAGAGAAGAGAAGAAATGCAGAGAAGAAGGTGTTTTGATATGTGTATGTGTGTAAGTGCATTAGGTCGCCACATGTAGAGTAACTTACACTTAATGTAATCTGCAACCTGTTTAGCGATGGCTGGATAATCCAAATTCTCGTCACCACTTGGGTGTCCTGCAGATGTAAACAAACTGCCATTAAACTGCTAAAAAGAGACTTAAAAACAAAATAGAGTTAATAAACACTGTTCTTACTCTTGATGAACTCCTGAGGCTCTGCACGGATTTGCTGTTGGTTTTTATTTACCGCGTAAGACACTATTCCTCCAGAGCTTCCTGGTGGTCCTTGAGGACCTGGGGGGCCCGGGGGTCCTGGCAGACCTCTGAAACCAGCATCTGCAAATTTGATATAAAATCATTTGAATACTTGCAGCTATATAAAAATAACCTTGATAATATTTCAAAATGTGCAGTTGTCGCCAACTCTTCAAGGGGGAGTTTCCCAAAACCAGCTATGGTTGCAAATTCTGTCCTTACTAATAGAGTTCTAGGGAACGTACGACCATAGTTGACTAACAATGCTTTTGGGAAATGCACCCCAGAATAGTGGTTGACAGATATTTTTAATGGCCAATCCCAAAACTATTACATTTGGTCCACCACATCCTGTTTCATATACACTACCATTCAAAAGTTTGCCATCTTAAAGAAAGAAATTAATTTAAAGGGTACCTATTATGGCATTTAAAATGTTCCTAATGTTGTTATGGGAGTCCCCAACAACAGTTTTACATGCATGCAATGACAAAAAACACTTTTGTTGTCTTATAATATGCATTTATTTTTACCTGATTTGCTCAGTGATTCCCAAATGATTCGTTTGACGACTAATTTTTCAAACCCCGCCTTTGCGTGACGCTATTCTGCGGTGATTGGTCAGATGACCCTGTCAGTTATTTTTCGGGTTAACCCAAAGCTTAAACCTATTGATAAAGCACTGCAGTACTACAATACGCTCTATTATGACAACTCCAATAACAACGACAAACATTTTACATATTTCAAAAAACACACACACACAGCTTGGAGACCTAAGCGCTGAGCAACTGACAGACACACACACCACACACACACACACACACACAACACACACACACACACACACACACACACACACACACACACACACACACACACACACACACACACACACACACACACACACACACACACACACACACACACAATTATTAATAATAGTTACAGGTTGTGATTCGGAGGATGAAGCCGATCCAAATAAACTTGGTACTGAACGTTCCTTCAGTATCAGGCGACTCGCGAATCCACACTTGAAAGCATTTATGTTTGTAAAGGAATCCTCATTAAAATAACCCGAACGCAGCTCAAGGTGGCTATACTTGTGTGGTATAGTTGTAAATATAAACTCTAGCCACTGATTTTCACATGCTCGTCCCTGGGCAGTGAAAAAAAGTTTGCTTTTGATTCGCACTTCAGAACAGCTCGTCGACATGTTGTTTTCACTGTTGTCTGGCGCGCGCAATGAGTGGGCATGTCTTATTAAAATAACTTGTACAAGTGACGTACGAAAGTTAGAGAAAATGCATCGTTCGTCTATCGATTCATATCAGCGACTCAGAGTCGACTCTTACTTTTGAGAGACAATAACTTTGTATACGGTGAACTTTCATATTTAAAACTTTGCAGGATGTTTTCGTTCACTTAGATCTATGTTACACACTACATGAAAGGTAATTTTCAAAAATCCATGATAGGTACCCTTTAAAGAAATTATACAGTGTGTGAATTACCTTGATCAAAAGAGACAGTAAAGACATTTAAATTGTTACAAAAAATCTATTTCAAATAAATTGTCACGATGTGGGTTTGTGTTAGCCTGGTTCTACCAGACTCTCGTACATTTCATTTGTACATAGAGTCTGGCACCGCTCCATTGACAAACGTTTACTTCCTTGTAGGCGGGAACTCTATTGAAGTCTAAAACTATTGGATCTGCCCAGAGTCACTCTATCTGCCATAACCAATCGCTAACGTTTGGTCGTGACATATGTCTTTTCCCTAACCCCGTGGGACGATGGCCATAAACACAAAAAGAAGCAAAGATTGTTCTTGCTCCGGCTTTAACTTCTTGATATTCGGCAGCGTTGCCACAACGGACCGAATGGCTTCACTCGCATCTGTCTTATTTTGAACTACAACTCAAAATAACGCACGAGTCGACATCAACGTCATCGTTCTCAGACACTCCCTCTGTTCGCTGATTGGTCCTACAAAAAATTGATTTCTGGAAACCGAAGTCTACAGCACAATCCCAGACGTAGTACTGAAGGAAAATGAATTTGAGCGGAAGTGCGTAGGAGGGCGGAGCCAGGCTAGGTTTGTGTGTACTGTCATGTTCTATGGTTCCCTGTCTTGTCTATTAGTTATCCCAGGTGTTTCTGATATCCCACGCCCCCTGTTATCTTGTCTAGCTCATTTGTCCCTGATTATTTAAGCCCTGTGTTTCAGCCTTGTCTTTGTGAGTTCTTGTTTAATGTTTGACTGTTAACGCCAGTGTTGGTTGTTCCTGTTCCCGAGTCCTGTATCCAGTCTGTATAGTTTGTGTAATCTGTTAAATAACGTGTGTGCTGCATTTGGATCCTGCCTCATCTCTGCTTCAACCGCACCACGTTACATAAATGCTGTGCTTAAACTTTTTTTTTATCATGGTTTTAAGTGGTTTTGTGTGTGATTCCTGTATTCTCGTGCATATTTTCCAAGTAAAGACTTTTGTTATTATATTTCCTGTGCCATGCGATTATTACAGCCACCAGCTGTATCACGTAACATGATAATCTGAGTAATGCTGCTTAAATTCAGCTTTGATCACAGGAATAATAATTTTAAAGAAAAGAGAAAATATTTTTTTAATAATGTTTCACAATATTTTCAAATAAGTGCAGCTTTGCTGAGCATAAAATACTTACTTCAAAACATTTAGAAAATCTTTTAAACTTTTGAATGGTAGTATAGTGAAGGTAACTCTGAAAGCGATCTAGGGCTAGGCCCTATGACACAGGTGCGGCATATCTTGCTTACCGTTGATCAGATTCAGCACTCGTCCAGCAACTTCCTGAATGTTAAAGCCACATCCACCTGGGGGTCCTGGAGGACCAATCAGGTACTGTCTCACCTCATCTCCTATATATGCACCAACGAATGTGTGGATCCATCAAAATGTGTCATAAAGCACATTAGTTTTGAGCTACATGTTTATTGAAAACAAAAAGCAAAGTAGAAAACTTTATTTCGATGGTCCACTTTAGACATTCTACTAACTATAAGTGTAACGGTCACCAGCTGGAGTGCCCTTGAGAGCCACCAGAGGGCACTCCAGAGAAGACTATTATCACTCACAAACTACATTTCCCACAACTCACTGCCCGGACTCACCGTCACTTATCACTGATCACATTCACCTGTACCTCATTCACTGATTGCGTTCACCTGTGTCTCATCCTGTTAGTCTTTCTATTTATACCATGTTCATTCATTCACTCACCGCGAAGTCTTGTTGTACTGTGTGTCTGCATTTCCGAGCGTTTTCCCGTGTTTGTTTTTCTGTTTTGACTTTGGATTGTTCTTGGACTCTGATTATTGCTGCCTGCCCTGACCTCTGCCTGTTTCTTGTATTCTCTCTGTGTATTCTCCATTTCCTGTCGCTGATTCTTGACCCTGCCTGTACGACCATTCTATATTAAAGCTGCATTTGGATCTTCACCTCCAAGTCTTGGAGCAGTTCGTAACAGAAGACTTCGCCACTTCAGATCCAGCAGCACAGATCTCACCTGATCTTCCCAGCATGAGCCGGGAGTTCGCTGGTCAGATCGCGGCCTTGGCCCTGGATAGCCTCGATTTATTCCAGTTTACCTGGGGGTTTATTCCTCTCGCTGCTTCCTGCTCTCTTGGAGACGAGGCAATTAAGCTGTGTTACCGGTTGGGGGCCAAGGAGGTCGACCCGAGGGAGCTCCCCGATATCTCCGGTCTGAACTGGAGAGAGGGACTCGCCCGATGTCTGGAGAGCTTCCTTCCGCAGTACGCCAGGTCATCACCTGATCTCCGCGTCCAGTCAGAGACCGTCCAGCCAGAGGCCGTCCAGCCAGAGGCCGTCCAGGCAGAGACCGTCCAGCCAGAGACCGTCCAGCCAGAGCTTCACGTCAGCCACGTCCAGCCAGAGCTTCACGTCAGCCACGTCCAGCCAGAGCTTCACGTCTGCACAGACAGAGACTGTCCACGTCACGTCTGCACAGACAGAGACTGTCCACGTCACGTCTGCACAGACAGAGACTGTCCACGTCACGTCTGCACAGACAGAGACTGTCCACGTCACGTCTGCACAGACAGAGACTGTCCACGTCATGTCTGCACAGACAGAGACTGTCCACATCACGTCTGCACAGACAGAGACTGTCCACGTCACGTCTGCACAGACAGAGACTGTCCACGTCACGTCTGCACAGACAGAGACTGTCCACGTCACGTCTGCACAGACAGAGACTGTCCACGTCACGTCTGCACAGACAGAGACTGTCCACGTCACGTCTGCACAGACAGAGACTGTCCACGTCACGTCTGCACAGACAGAGACTGTCCACGTCACGTCTGACCAGACAGAGACTGTCCAGTCACGTCTGCACAGACAGAGACTGTCCAGTCACGTCTGTACAGACAGAGACTGTCCACGTCACGTCTGCACAGACAGAGACTGTCCACGTCACGTCTGCACAGACAGAGACTGTCCACGTCACGTCTGCACAGACAGAGACTGTCCACGTCACGTCTGCACAGACAGAGACTGTCCACGTCACGTCTGCACAGACAGAGACTGTCCACGTCACGTCTGCACAGACAGAGACTGTCCACGTCACGTCTGCCCAGTCAGAGACTGAGCCTCACGTCACTTCTGCCGATCCAGAGACTGAGCCTCACGTCACTTCTGCCGATCCAGAGACTGAGCCTCACGTCACTTCTGCCGATCCAGAGACTGAGCCTCGCGTCACTTCTGCTGATCCAGAGACTGAGCCTCGCGTCACTTCTGCCCGTCCAGAGTCTCGTCCTGCCGAGCCTGAATCTGATCCTGAGCCTGAGTCTGAGCCTTCTGACAAGATGGCCGACTCCACGCCTGTGTCTTCGGACAAGATGGCCGACTCCACGCCTGTGTCTTCGGACAAGATGGCCGACTCCACGCTGTGTCTTCGGACAAGATGGCCGACTCCACGCCTGTGTCTTCGGACAAGATGGCCGACTCCACGCCTGTGTCTTCGGACAAGATGGCCACCGATCCCTGAGCCCGTTCACGTTCCTGAACCGTTGGATCCGCCAAGTACGTCTCCTCCCTGGCCGACTGAAGGGTCGTCTCCTCCTGGCCGCCTGCTCCGCCCTGGCCGCCTACACAGCCTGCTCCGCCCTGGTCGCCTGCACAGCCTGCTCCACCCTGGTCGCCTGCACAGCCTGGTCGCCTGCACAGCCTGCTCCGCCCTGGTCGCCTGCAAAGCCTGCTCCGGCTGGTCGCCTGCACAGCCTGCTCCGGCCTGGTCGCCTGCACAGCCTGCTCCACCGCAGTATCCAGGTCCTCTTCCGCTCCACGGGCCTGGCCCTCCATCCCGCCCCCAGGTCCGCCTCCGCTCCACCTCCCTCCAGGACAATTTGAGGAGTGTCTGGAATCCGCTCCTTAAAGGGGGGGCTATGTAACGGTCACCAGCTGGAGTGCCCTTGAGAGCCACCAGAGGGCACTCCAGAGAAGACTATTATCACTCATAAACTACATTTCCCACAACTCACTGCCCGGACTCACCATCACTTATCACTGATCACATTCACCTGTACCTCTTCACTGATTGCGTTCACCTGTGTCTCATCCTGTTAGTCTGTCTATTTATACCATGTTCATTCATTCACTCACCGCGAAGTCTTGTTGTACTGTGTGTCTGCATTTCCGAGCGTTTTCCCGTGTTTGTTTTTCTGTTTTGACTTTGGATTGTTCTTGGACTCTGATTATTGCTGCCTGCCCTGACCTCTGCCTGTTTCTTGGATTCTCTCTGTGTATTCTCCATTGTCCTGTCTGCTGATTCTTGACCCTGCCTGTACGACCATTCTATATTAAAGCTGCATTTGGATCTTCACCTCCAAGTCTCGGAGCAGTTCGTAACAGAAGACTTCGCCACTTCAGATCCAGCAGCACAGATCTCACCTGATCTTCCCAGCATGAGCCGGGAGTTCGCTGGTCAGATCGCGGCCTTGGCCCTGGATAGCCTCGATTTATTCCAGTTTACCTGGGGGTTTATTCCTCTCGCTGCTTCCTGCTCTCTTGGAGACGAGGCAATTAAGCTGTGTTACCGGTTGGGGGCCAAGGAGGTCGACCCGAGGGAGCTCCCCGATATCTCCGGTCTGAACTGGAGAGAGGGACTCGCTCGATGTCTGGAGAGCTTCCTTCCGCAGTACGCCAGGTCATCACCTGATCTCCGCGTCCAGTCAGAGACCGTCCAGCCAGAGGCCGTCCAGCCAGAGGCCGTCCAGGCAGAGACCGTCCAGCCAGAGACCGTCCAGCCAGAGACCATCCAGCCAGAGCTTCACGTCAGCCACGTCCAGCCAGAGCTTCACAGCACGCCACGTCAGTTGCCAGCAGAGACTGTCCAGTCACGTCTGCACAGACAGAGACTGTCCACGTCACGTCTGCACAGACAGAGACTGTCCACGTCACGTCTGCACAGACAGAGACTGTCCACGTCACGTCTGCACAGACAGAGACTGTCCACGTCACGTCTGCACAGACAGAGACTGTCCAGTCACGTCTGCACAGACAGAGACTGTCCAGTCACGTCTGCACAGACAGAGACTGTCCAGTCACGTCTGCACAGACAGAGACTGTCCACGTCACGTCTGCACAGACAGAGACTGTCCACGTCACGTCTGCACAGACAGAGATGTCCAGTCACGTTGCCAGACAGAGACTGTCAGTCACGTCTGCACAGACAGAGACTGTCCACGTCACGTCTGCACAGACAGAGACTGTCCACGTCACGTCTGCACAGACAGAGACTGTCCACGTCACGTCTGCCATCAGACTGAGCCTTCACGTCACTTCTGCCGATCCAGAGACTGGCCACGTCACTCTGACGATCAGAGACTGTCTCATCTGCGATCCAGAGACTGAGCCTCACGTCACTTCTGCCGATCAGAGACTGAGCCTCACGTCACTTCTGCCGATCCAGAGACTGAGCCTCACGTCACTTCTGCCGATCCAGAGACTGAGCCTCGGTCACTTCTGCCGATCCAGAGACTGAGCCTCGCGTCACTTTGCTGATCCGAGACTGAGCCTCGTGTCACTTCTGCCTCAGAGTCCGTCTGCCGAGCCTGAATCTGACTGGCCTGAGTCTGAGCTTCTGACAAGATGGCCGACTCCACGCCTGTGTCTTCGGACAAGATGGCCGACTCCACGCCTGTGTCTTCGGACAAGATGGCCGACTCCACGCCTGTGTTTCGGACAAGATGCCGATCACGCCTGTGTCTTCGGACAAGATGGCCGACTCCACGCCTGTGTCTTCGGACAAGATGGCCACCGATCCCCTGAGCCCGTTCACGTTCCTGAACCGTTGGATCCGCCAAGTACGTCTCCTCCCTGGCCGACTGAAGGGTCGTCTCCTCCCTGGCCGCCTGCTCCGCCCTGGCCGCCTACACAGCCTGCTCCGCCCTGGTCGCCTGCACAGCCTGCTCCGCCCTGGTCGCCTGCACAGCCTGGTCGCCTGCACAGCCTGCTCCGCCCTGGTCGCCTGCAAAGCCTGCTCCGGCCTGGTCGCCTGCACAGCCTGCTCCGGCCTGGTTGCCTGCACAGCCTGCTCCACCGCAGTATCCAGGTCCTCTTCCGCTCCACGGGCCTGGCCCTCCATCCCGCCCCCAGGTCCGCCTCCGCTCCACCTCCCTCCAGGACAATTTGAGGAGTGTCTGGAATCCGCTCCTTAAAGGGGGGGCTATGTAACGGTCACCAGCTGGAGTGCCCTTGAGAGCCACCAGAGGGCACTCCAGAGAAGACTATTATCACTCATAAACTACATTTCCCACAACTCACTGCCCTGACTCACCATCACTTATCACTGATCACATTCACCTGTACCTCCTTCACTGATTGCGTTCACCTGTGTCTCATCCTGTTAGTCTGTCTATTTATACCATGTTCATTCATTCACTCACCGCGAAGTCTTGTTGTACTGTGTGTCTGCATTTCCGAGCGTTTTCCCGTGTTTGTTTTTCTGTTTTGACTTTGGATTGTTCTTGGACTCTGATTATTGCTGCCTGCCCTGACCTCTGCCTGTTTCTTGGATTCTCTCTGTGTATTCTCCATTGTCCTGTCTGCTGATTCTTGACCCTGCCTGTACGACCATTCTATATTAAAGCTGCATTTGGATCTTCACCTCCAAGTCTCGGAGCAGTTCGTAACAATAGTAACTGCAACTTCATGTCAACTACAAGTCATTAGAGTATTAGGAGACTGTTAGGTGTTAGGGTCCGAGTAAGTTCATTTGTAGCAGCTAAGATACTTATATTCAGTAGAATGTCTGTTGGGGAACATCAACATAAAGTGTTAGCAGATATTAAACATTAGACAGTCTACTAATACTTAAAGGGCACCTATTATGGAATTTTTGTAGTGTGTAACATAGACCTAAGTGAACGAAAACATCCTGCAAAGTTTTAAATATGAAAGTTCACCCTATACAAAGTTATTTCTCTCAAATGTAAGAGTCGACTCTGAGTCGCTGATATGAATCGATAGACGAACGATGCTTTTTCTCTATCTAGATGACGTCAACTTGACAAGTTATTTGAATAAGATACGCCAACTTATTGTGCTCATAGACGCCAGGGAAAACTTGAAAACATCATGGCGACGAGACGCTGTGTTCTGAAGTGTGACGCAAAAGCGAACTTTTTTCATCTGCCCATGGAGGAGCATTTGAAGACTAAGTGGCTACAATTCATCACACTCACCTAAATAATTATTAGGAACACCTGTTCAATTTCTTATTAATGCAATTATCTAATCAACCAATCACATGACAGTTACTTTAATGCATTTAGGGGTGTGGTCCTGGTCAAAACAATCTCCTGAACTCCAAACTGAATGTCAGAATGGGAAAGAAAGGTGATTTAAGCAATTTTGAGCGTGGCATGATTGTTGGTGCCAGACGGGCCGGTCTGAGTATTTCACAATCTGCTCAATTACTGGGATTTTCACGTACAATCATTTCTAGGGTTTACAAAGAATGGTGTCAAAAGGGAAAAACATCCAGTATGCGGCAGTCCTGTGGGCGAAAATGCCATGTTGATGCTAGATTTCAGTGGAGAATGGGAAGACTGATTCAAGCTGATAGAAGAGCAACTTTGACTGAAATAACCACTCGTTACAATCGAGGTATGCAGCAAAACATTTGTGAAGCCACAACACGCACAACCTTGAGGCGGATGGGCTACAACAGCAGAAGACCCCACCGGGTACCACTCATCTCCACTAGAAATAGGAAAAAGAGGCTACAATTTGCAAGAGCTCACCAAAATATGACAGTTGAAGACTGGAAAAATGTTGACTGGTCTGATGAGTCTCGATTTCTGTTGAAACATTCAGATGGTAGAGTCAGAATTTGGCGTAAACAGAATGAGAACATGGATCCATCATGCCTTGTTACCACTGTGCAGGCTGGTGGTTGTGCTGTAATGGTGTGGGGGATGTTTTCTTGGCACACTTTAGGCCCTTTAGTGCCAATTGGGCATTGTTTAAATGCCGCGGCCTACCTGAGCATTGTTTCTGACCATGTCCATCCATTTATGGCCACCATGTACCCATCCTCCGATGACTACTTCCAGCAGGATAATGCACCATGTCACAAAGCTCGAATCATTTCAAATTGGTTCTTAAACATGACAATGAGTTTACTGTCACCAGATCTCAACCCAATAGAGCATCTTTGGGATGTGGTGGAATGAGAGCTTCGTGCCCTGGATGTGCATCCCACAAATCTCCATCAACTGCAAGATGCTATCCTATCAATATGGGCCAACATTTCTAAAGAATGTTTTCAGCACCTTGTTGAATCAATGCCACGTAGAATTAAGGCAGTTCTGGAGGCGAAACGGGGTCAAACACAGTATTAGTATGGTGTTCCTAATAATCCTTTAGGTGAGTGTATATACAACTATACCACAGAAGTATAGCCTGAACCTTGTGCTTTGTTCGCGTCATTTTGAAGATGATTGCTTCACAAACATAATACTATCAAATATGTATTCGCGAGACGGCTGATACTGAAGGAAGGTTTAGTACCAAGTTTATTTGGATCAGCTTCCTCCTCCGAATCACAATCTGTAAGTATTATTATTAATTGTTGCTTTTATGGGTTTTGTAGCATGCTCAGTAAGTATTGGCGTGTGTTGGGTAAGTTACACTCAGCGCAGCTTCTAGGTATCCAATGTCATTTACTTTTTTATATGTGAAATGTTTGTCGTTGTTATTGGAGTTGTCATAAAGAATAGAGCGACTTGTCGTACTGCAGTGCTTTATCAATATGTTTATGCGTTGGGCTAACGCAAACAATAACTGACTGGGTCATCTGACCAATCACCGCAGATAGCGTCACGTAAAGGAGGGGTTTGTAAAAATGAGTCGCTGAACGAATCATTTGGGAGTCGGTGAGGAAATCAGGTAAAAATAAATGCATATTATAAGACAACAAAAGTGTTTTTTTGTCATTGCATGCATGTAAAACTGTTGTTGGGGACTCCCAGAACAATATTAGGAACATTTAAATGCAATAATAGGTGCCCTTTAATGACTCCTAGTTGACATGGAGTTGCAAAGTTGCTTATAGTGATTAAAATATCATCAAGTGGACCATCGAAAGAATGTGTTAGCGACAAAAAAATAATGCCTGTAAAAGTTGTGTCGCCTGTGTCGTTGAACATTTCACACTTACTTTGAAGGTACTCAATGACACGGTTGGCCAGCGCATCATCAGGGGCTGATCCGGAAGGTCCTGGTGGGCCAGGTGGGCCTGGAGGTCCAACCAGGTATTCTCTGATGCGTTCACCTACAAAAGACACATTTCTAGTTAAATGTGTAATTTGTAGTGGCTTCAATCCGAACTGGGACTAAAGATGCTTTTCCACCCAAAAGTTGGCCTCACAATGCTAGCATGTTGGTAGCTGCTATGCAGTAGTTATAGTGGATATATATGGATAGTTCAACCAAAAATTTTAATTCAGTCATCGTTTACTTACCCTCGTTTAATTCCCAACCTGTATCACTTTCTTCTGTGGGACACAAAAGAAGATATTTTAAAGAATGTTGATAACCAATCCATTTCGGTTCCCATTGACTTCCATAGACATAAGTCAGGGTAGATATTTCATTTTTGACAGGAATGAAAACTAGGCTGTGAGGGATAGAAGTACAGTCCGTTCAAAGGATTGTACTGTTGCTTAACAAAATAATGATTGTTCAGCTGATGAAACGTCTTTCCAAAATAGTTTCAGAAGAGAAAAAATCTGCAGAACAGTTTGATAAAACTATTTGATCTAGGACCATTAGCAAGCCATTATAAATACTGTAAAGTATCTCTCACAGCCTCATTTCTATCTGCTTTAAATACAATATGCCCTCTAACCTGACCAAGATCTATTGTGTGGAGAAAAAATTCAATGGAAGTAAATGGGAACCGAAACTGTTTGCCGACATTCTTCAAAATATCTTCTGTGTTTCGCAGAAGAAAGTCATTCAGGTTTGGAACAACATGAACTTTCATGTCCATGTCTTTCTTTCTGAATTATGAAAATTCTGGGGTGGACAATCCCTTTAAGGTGTTCAGGGTAGTTTTAAGGGAGTTGCTAGGTTGCATAAAAGTTTTTCATATCTTTTTAAACATACTTCTGAGGTAGTCCGAAATCTGCTGAGCAACATCTGCTGAGCCGCCACTAGGGGAACCAGGTGCTCCAGGAGGCCCTGGAGGTCCAGGTGAACCTGGTGGCCCTGGAGCGCTTCTGGATCCTCCATCTTATAAAAACAATCACATGAAACTCTCTTTCTTTTACTAACGAAATGGTATGTGGTTTAAAACGTTTCATGTCAAAGCAAACATTAGAGCAATACACCAATTTGCCTACCGTAGGAATAACCTGGCATGCCAGGGGCCCCTGGGACTCCAGCATCACCTATATTTAAATAATAATAAATATTTTAGTGCACAGATGTAGAAAAACCGACCATATTTACTTCCATTGTAATGGTTTTACTGTAACTGGAGGCTTTTTTTCACATTGATATATGAATTGAAGGCCAAATATGGCAACCCATACTAAAATGTGTCATCTGCATTTAACCCATCCAGTCTGTCTCTCTAACCATTAAGCCACAACTGCCCTGAGTGTATGTGTATTGTTTTATGTAAAAACTGTTTAAAAAGCCATAGAAATATTTTGCTCCATTGTACCTTTTGGACCTTCTAGCCCCATGGAACCCATTGGTCCTTGAGGTCCCTGTGGTCCTTGTGGACCCTCTGTACCTTGTTCTCCACGTGGTCCTGGTGATCCTGGCTGTCCTGGAAAACCTGGATTCGTGGTAAAATAATGTGAACTGTGCAGCTATTGTAGAATCTAGAAATGTGTATGTTCTGTATTATACAAATCTGAATCACTAACCGATTCCAGGTTCTCCAGGTAATCCAGGTTGGCCTTTAGAAAAAAAAAAAGATGAAACAGAAGTATGCATGTAATCCACAAACATCAGAATGTCATATTTATATATGTGTGAGGGAATGTGTCAACCTTACCAGGGAATCCTTGAGGGCCAATATCACCTGAACAAAAAACAAACAATAAAATTCATAGGATCTTAAGGAAAACCCAATGTTGGATATTGTCTCTATTGTATATTTTATCTACCTTGTGATCCTTTTGGCCCAATAGGTCCAGGAGGCCCAGGCGGTCCAGCAAAGAAGGTTTCTGATTGACCACAAAAAACACAATCAGATAATTTAAAAAAAAATAATTTAATAGGTCTCATTCACTACTAAGCCTAATAATTGTGTGCTATAGTCCAATAATTGTAAAAGCTTCCTCATTCACCTTTTTCAAAAGGAGAACCAGGTTGACCAACACCGTGGAAAAACAAAATGAAATATTTATATAGTAACATAACAGAAATGTAACAAAACTGAATTAGGGACTATGTACCTGGTTTCCCATCAGCACCAGGAGGTCCAGGTGGTCCCGGTGGGCCAGGAGGACCAGGTTCAGCAGCAGCTTCCTCTGTTCAATTTAGATTAAGAGCAAATTAATGATATTAAAACACTTACAATGTACATTTTCAAAGTGAGCACACTTACTCCTTGCTCTCTTGGAGACTCCAGGCTTCCCATCATCTCCTTTGTCTCCTTTATCTCCCTTTGAACCTGTAGAGATTCAAATGTTAGTAAAAAAAATCTCTGATTTCAATCTTTTTTGTCTTCAAAAAAAAAAAAAGTCCTCTTACCAGGTGAACCAGGAAGACCAGCAGGACCTTAAATAAAAAAACAACAACTCAATATTAGCATAAACTGATTCTTTTAATTTCATATTAAATGCATCTGAGATAATCAGCGATGAACTTCATGATACCTGATAGTCCATGTGGTCCAGCAGGACCTGGAGTTCCAGGAATTCCATGTGGTCCAGCAGGACCTGGACTTCCAGGAGGTCCAGGTGGTCCAGGTATACCCACAGTGTTAGTATTAGCACCTATGAGGAGTGACCAGATGATGATGATGTCACCATCAAATGAGCCAGATTAATAGACCAGAAGCTAACTAAGTAAGCACCACTAACTCATTTTCATGTGTTCCCTTACCTGCAGAAATGACTCTTCCGGGCTCACCGGGCTCACCTAAAGAGAGAACAGCACGTAAGATGTGATAAGAGTATTTCTGTATGTGTATATATATATATATATATATATAATATATATATATATATATATATATATATATATATATATATATATATATATATATATATATATATATATATATATAATATATATATAATGTATATATATAAAATACACAACGTGATTAATATTATGGTATTAAGAAACCACCAAAAACGATTACTATAAAGAAAACTATATTAACGTTCAGCATAGAGTATCAGTCTGTGTATTATAAGCACACGCTGCAGTTCCCTTTCGAGAGGTCTCTCGTATTGCATAAGGCTAGCTTACGCTATGGGAAAACTCCTTTTCTCGAGAATATTGACACCAAATTTTTAAAACACATTGCAGCTGCACAGCAGACATAGATGAGCGGCTAGCACGGTCATTGGCTGTGCTGCGCCAAGCCGCCAACTGCACGAATCTATGGCGAGGCGGCTCAGACGCGGAACCAATCAGGCTGCTTCGTATGGCGTTATATGTGTGCCTCAATCCTGAGCGAGTAATTGTAAGTTTTGAGCACAGAGAACTATATTTTGCAAGCACATTGCATTATATTTTGAACAGAAATGAACAATCGCAAAAAAATTTATTTTTTTTCCACCCACGTCCCGCCTCTTTGCCCATTTTATTTTATCCGAGAGTGACGAGAGATGACACGGTGCCAAGATGGTTGGCCCCACCCACTTTAGGCTTCAAAAACGCTCTTCAGAAACCTACGGGTGATGTCACGGACACTACGTTCATATTTTTTAAAGTCTATGGTTGTTGCAAATGCCTCATTCTAAAATGCGCCTTGTGCAGAGGCCCTCTCTTCGGTGGACCATCACATCCTCTGCGCTTCCTGTCTGGGCCGGGACCACGCGGAAGCTGCACTCGCTAAGGGCGGCTGCCCTGAGTGTGACGACATGGATCTCCCCACCCTGCGTGCTCGACTGGCTGTTTTCGCCGACGACGACCCCACGCTTCCCACTCCCTCTCTCCCTTTGATCGAGCCGTGATAAAAGAAGCGACACACACAAAGGATGCCAGAGCAGACAGACATGTCCAAACGCGACGCCTCGCTCTGTCGCGTGTCATGCAGAGCCCTCTCGAGCTCTCTGCATGACCCAGACGGACACTATGACTGAGTCTCGGCCTGGAAACTTTCACAGTCTTAAATTCTCCCTCGATTCATGCTGGAAATGCATTAAATGTAGGTCATGTGCCCACTACGAAGTGCTCACTCCTACATGAAGATACTGTTCACAGTGTCAAGTTTTCCAAAAGCTCATGCAGGGAGCATAATGAATGAAGTGCGTGTGCCCACTATGAAGTATGCACCCCTACACACAAGTACTGTTCCCACAGTTTCAAATTCTCCCCCAGATCACGCAGGGAACATAATGAATGCAGTGTGCGTGCCCACTATGAAGTACACACTCCTACACACAAGCACTGTTCACACAGTATCAAGTGCTCCAGCAGAGAGTGCAATGAACGTAGTGCGCGTGCCCACTACGAAGTGTGCACCCCTACACATAAACAAAGCCACCGTAATGTCCCCCAGCTCGTGCGGGAGATGTAATAAACGTGAGTTGTGTGGCACCCCGTCCCTAGTTTTCATTCAACCACTAGCTATGCGGGCAGAGGCCTGGAAGGCAATCCCCGGTATATAAGAATGGGTGTTGAACATAACAAAACGAGGCTACTCGCTACAGTTTGCTCGCAGACCCCCGCGCTTTTCAGCCGTGGTCGAGACGACAGTGAGAAGAGACGTGGCTCACGTCCTTCGCATCGAAGTGTCGAAACTGTTAGAGAAGGGAGCTGTGGAAACAGTCCCATTATCACAAAGCGAGTCAGGCTTTTACAGTCGTTACTTCCTCGTCCCAAAGAAGGATGGCAGTCTCAGACCCATCCAAGACAACTGAACAAAGTGCTTATGACACAACCATTCAGAAGGCTGACAACCAAACAAATTCTTGCGCAAATTCGCCCACGGGATTAGTTTATCTCAGTGGATCTGATGGATGCTTATTTTCACATCCAGATATCGCCCCATCACAGGCCATTTCTCAGATTCGCCTTCGAGGGGCAGGCTTACCAGTACACAGTACTACCGTTCGGCCTATATCTGGCACCTTGTTCTTTTATGAAGTGCATAGACGCAGCACTTACCCCCCTGAGACAGCGGGGAGTGCGAGTGTTAAACTACCTCGACGATTGGCTGGTTATAGCCCAATCAGAGGAACAATTGATAACTCGCAGATCCTGGCTCCTCAGCCATATAGAAAGCCTAGGACTCAAGTCAAACCCGGAGAGGCCCTTACATATAAACTAGAGATGAGAGCAGTCGCTCTGTCGCTGAAAGCTTTTCTCCCATACTTAAAAGGCCACCACGTCCTGGTCCGGACGGACAACATAGCAGTGGTGTCCTATATAAATTGCCAGGGCGGTCTCAGGTCAAGCAACCTGCACGCCATGGACAAAAAACCTCATCTTATGGGCTCAGCACAAACTGCGCTCCCTAAGGGCGGCGCAGTGCCAGGTATTCTTAACCAGGGTGCGGATATGTTATCCAGAGACAATGTTCCCCCAGGGGAACGGTCTCTTCACTCACAGACGGTTCAGCTAATATGGAGCATCTTCGGCTAGGCAGAGGTCGACCTCTTTGCCTCAGAAGACGACGCTCATTGCTGAATATTTTTCTCAAAGAGCAGGGACGCGCTTGCCCACGATTGCCTGAGCCACCCGCTGTATGCATTCCCTCCAGTCACGATGTTACCACAGGTCATCGAACGGATCAGAGAGAGCAAGTGTGCAGTGCTGCTAATAGCACCTCTCTGGAAGACCCCATTATGGTTCGATCACTGAGGCAAGAGCGCAGTCAACTAGACGCCTCTACGCTCAGAAATGGGTGGTATTTTCTGGCTGTTGCGCTGCACGGAGCCTGGACCCCTATTCGTGCGAAGTATCGAGTGTACTCGCCTTCTTACAAGGGATTTTGGACGAGGGTCGTACCCCCTCCACGCTCAAAGTGTATGTGGCGGCCATGACAGCTTCTCACGCTCTTGTGTCCGGCCAATCACTAGGAAGAAACGACGTTGTTGTACGCTTCCTTAAAGGGGAAAGGAGTCTGAACCCTCCGCAACCTCCTTCTGTGCCTATCTGGGACCTCTCCTCGGTCCTGGAAGCACTGAAAGGTGCCCTCTGAAGCATCTCTCCCTAAAAACCACTCTCTCACTGGCGCTCACCTCAGTCAAGAAAGTGGGCGATTTACAAGTGCTGTCAGTAAGCGCTTCCTGCCTTGAATTTGGGCCTAACGACTCCAGAGTCGTCCTTAAGCCAAGGCATGGTTATGTTCCTAAAGTGCTCTCGACTCGCGGGTTTACTCTGTACCATCAGGGCAATCAGAGTTTATTTGGAGCGTTCTGCCCCATTCAGACAGTCTGAACAGCTCTTTGTATGGCCGCAGAGACTATCGCGCTGGATAGACTCATCGCGCTGGCTTATGAGTCTAAGGGCTTGCTTTGCCCCTTAGGTGTCAGAGCTCATTCCACAAGAGTCATGGCCTTGTCATGGGTTTGGTCAAGTGGAATACCCATGGAAGATATTTGTGGGGCGGCCGGATGGGCCTCGCCATCCACATTTATCAGATTTTATCATTTGGAAGTTCCCGCTTTGCAAAATACATACCTGGTCGTGGCTAAACTTGGACTACGGTCCTTATAGATATATTTATATACAGGATTTATATACGAGGCGTCAAATGGCCGGTTTCTATTGGGATTCATAACTTTACTCATCTATGAGCCTCAGGCATCTATCTTCGGGCTACAGTATGGAGCGAAGTTAAGCACGAACAGCGTTTTGAAGGGAGTTCCCATAGCGTAAGCAATACGTCTCGGTTACTTACGTAACCTCGGTTCCCTGAGAAGAGGGAACGAGTATTGTGTAACCCGCCGTGCTTTTGTGCTTTGACCAGGGGATCGCTTCAGTCTACTTAACCTGACTACCTTTGGCGGAATGGGCCAATATGAAGGCTTAGGCCAAGCCCCTTCAGGCGGGCTCTGGGCGCGAAGCATCCTGATTGGTTCCGCGTCTGAGCCGAACCAGAACCCTTCTCCAAACCAGAAATCACGCTTCAACTGATGCCTGCAATGTCTTCTATATTAAATGTCTTCCTCTCAAGAATCAGGACAATCAACATAACTAACATCAAATGGACACAGTGAAAAAACTGAAAATAAACCAAAATTACAATCAAATTCGTGATGAAGTGATTTTTCCATGGCGTTGTTCAATATATAGCTTATTAAATTGAAATCAATACACACAATACCTTAACCCTTAATCAGTGTGTAACCAGGGCAAAAATAGCCTGTAGTAATGCTTCCCATCCCTAGAGGGCACCCTGAGTAGTAGTGCAGATGAGTAGTGCAGTATCGGAAGGAACAAGAAGTTTTTTTGTTTTTTCTTTCTGATAGACCTTCAGCGAACGCGTGAGCTGAGGCGCGTTAGAAACTAACACCAACTTAAATCATTGGCTTATGTGAAATCGAAAGGGGAAACCCCCAATTTTTTGTACTGTTTGTTGAGTGGTTGGAGCAGTGAATCATCGCAAGGAGTCTTTGTTTCTCCTTTGTCTTTGAGATTTCTGTGTGAAACGAGCATATACATTCCACAGTGACGGCGGTTGAGCGTGAGTGTTTGTTTAATAGAAATGTAGCACGTTATTTGAACTCATTATTATAGCTCATGTTATTATTGAGAAGAAATATAAACGATACTTCTGTTTCTGTGATAAAATTATGTCAGATGACCGTGGCGCGAGCTTTCTAGTGCGGTGTATCGCTTCACAGAGTGAGTGTAATTTAATGGCGCTTTTCCACTGCAGGTACGGCTCGGTACGGTTCGACTCGGTGCGGAACGGTTCGGCTCGCTTCGCTTTTCCACTGCGTGGTACGACTCTGCTCGGTACGGCACGGTTCGGTTCGCTTTAGCACGGTTGCTTTTCCACTGCAGTTAGTACCCCTTCATAGTGGGTGGGACTGATCGTTACACTGTTTGTAGGTCCGGTGATAGCCGTGTGCGGCTAAGAGCTGAGCTACTTCTTGGAACACCTTTTCATTCCGTTTTGCCCCATCCAGCTCTCGCTGGATCCGCTCCTCGGCAACCAACGAGAGGAACGTCTGCACCTCAACCACGATTCAGCCATTTCTTTTTTAAAGTTTTGATCTCTTTTTTTTTTTCAAGAAAGTAAAACACAGGTGCTACCGCGTTGGCTGTTGTCTACTGGTTATATGACTCTGTATAGCGGGTTTAGTGTCTCGTGTCGCAAATCCAATGACGCTGGTAGTGACGATTCTGTCTGTCTGACCAATCAGTGATCTGCAGTGTTTCACGTCACATTTTAGTACCGGTACGGTACGCTTGGAACCTCAACAGATCAGGTACCATTTAAAGCGCGCCGAAGCGAGCCGTACCATACCGTACCATGCAGTGGAAAAGCACCACAAGTGAGCCGAACCGAACCGTACCGTACCATGCAGTGGAAAAGTGCCATTAGTTAATTAGGGCCCAAGCCTTGAAAAGGCGAAGGCCCTATTGTTTTCCTAAGGATTATTTTTATTCATTATTATTAGGGCCCAAGCCTTGAAAAGGCGAAGGCCCTATTGTTTTCCTAAGGATTATTTATTAGGGCCCAAGCCTTGAAAAGGCGAAGGCCCTATTGTTTTCCTAAGGATTATTTTATTTATTTATAATTAGGGCCCAAGCCTTGAAAAGGCGAAGGCCCTATTGTTTTCCTAAGGATTATTTATTAGGGCCCAAGCCTTGAAAAGGCGAAGGCCCTATTGTTTTCCTAAGGATTATTATTAGGGCCCAAGCCCTGAAAGGGCGAAGGCCCTATTGTTTTCCTTAGGATTATTATTATTATTAGTATTATTATTATTATTTTACTACCTTTTGGACACTTTTGGAGGCCTTAACATGCTCAAAAACTCTTGAAACTTTGCACACAGGTCAGAACCCGCGGCCATCAGGGCCGGGCTGAAGATGGTACCCGGGCGTGGCAGGGGGGCTCGACAGCGCCCCCTGAAACGGGGTCCGAAAACATGGTCCATAAATCAAACACGCTTGCATGTAATAATATGAAAATCGGTACACATGTAGATCTCATCGTTTCATATATACTTCGCACTCTTCGCATCCTTTGTACTTTTACTTTTTACCCCAGCCCAACAGGAAGTCGGCTATTATGGTTAAATTGGAAGCGTATGCCCCAGGAATTCGATATACTCCTCCTAGAGAATTCAACCAATCACCACGAAACTCTAACATATACAAATTACACTATGTTGAAATAGTCAGTAGTACAATTTGTATCATTCACAGTAAGCACAAAGCCTGTAATAAAGAATAGTTTAGCATCCAAATACATCGCAAATGTTGCAACATTTAGATTCTAAAGAGAGATTTACGTGAGCCCAACACCACTTACTTTTACTTTTGTTTTAAATTATTTCGTTTTGGCTTGATTATAGTTATTTTTTTATTCGTGTTCTGTTCTGAATATCATTAAATTTAAAGGATTTGTTGTGGAATATTTTGAGTGTATAATCAAATAACACTAAACCATCACTAGGTGTCGCCAGGCGACCGTCTTAATGAGCGGGTCATTGATTCATTCGTTCAAACGATTCGTTCGAACGACTGAGTCATTCATAAATGAGACAGATGTTTTTTGGATTGGTCATTGAATCTTTGAGTCAACCAGTTTGTTCAAAATGCTGAATCATTCAGCAATGAGAAAACACGTTGCTGTGAGATGCGCAATGATTCTGCTGTGATCTTTGTTTAACTATTTTCGCTGCTGAAACAGAAAAACAGTCAATATTGCATCTAAAATGTAAGTGACTTGACACGTGTGTGTGTGTGTGTGTGTGTGTGTGTGTGTGTGTGTGTGTGTGTGTGCGTGCGTGCGTGCGTGCGTGCGTGTGTGTGTGTGTGTGTGTGTGTGTGTGTGATTGTGTCTGTTACAGTGACAAGAGTTTAACCCTTGTTAAAGTTTAAGGCCTTGTCTTTTTTATCTTTTTTTATTACAAAATATGAATACAACCCATATATTTTAAATGTATTGTTTGCTTTAAATTATGATTGTATGTTTGGTAATTGAACCTACATGAATTTTAAATTAATGTGCTATATTTCAGATCAATATGTTTGTTTTCCTTCATTTTAATCAACACTAACTTTATTCCCATCTGAATTATAAATAACTTTTTTCTGTATAAAATAAAAAATCCAGAATAATCCAGACCAACCAAAGCGCACTATTTCTACAATATCATCAGTGGTGAAGCAGAACTACCAGAGCCTTTTGGCAGATAGCGAGCAGATATTTTGATATTTTTTGTCACGTCATGCACAATAACCCTAAAGGCACCAGGGTGGGGATGCCACCGGCTTTTATATATATATATATATATATATATATATATATATATATATATATATATATATATATATATATATATATATATATATATGAAACTTTGCACACATGTCAGAACTTGCGGCCATCAGGGCCGGGCTGAAGCTGGTACCCGGGCAAGGCAGGGGGGCTCAACAGCGCCCCCTGGAACGGGGTCCGAAAACTTGGTCCATAAATCAAAAACGCTTGCATGTAATAATATGAAACTCGGTACACATATAGGTCTCATCGGTTCATATATCCTTTGTACTTTTACTTTTTACCCCAGCCCAACAGGAAGTCGGCTATTATGGTTTGTTTGGAAGCGTATGCCCCTGGAATTCGATATACTACTCCTAGAGAATTCAACCAATCGCCACGAAACTCGGTCATGATGAAGTCAAGACATTGAGGATGAAAAATTGCCAGGGGATTTTTGATATCTCGAACGGTTTGGCCGTGGCGAGGAAACAAATTTATGGCGAATAATGGAAACAGGAAGTGTGTTATAACTACTGCATACATTAACTGATCTTGATGAAACTTCAGCAGTGTGTTCGCTGTAAGAGTCCGATCACATGGATGTGACTATTGTGAGTCAAAGTTATAGCGCCACCAACTGGCAGCAGGAAGTGTGTCACTTCCTAAATGCTTTGAAATCACCCTCTTATTTTTACCCAATTTGCTTCAAACTTTATGTGTATAATGTAAACACACGGCAGATGTAGACCTGTGAAAGGATTATTGATATCTTAGATACTGTTGCCGTGGCAACGCATCAAACTTTAATATTCTTGTTTGATGCTTTTGATGCTCTGAGCCAATATGGCAAGCCGTTTTAACATTTAATAACTTAATAAATAACTTATTTCTGTATAAAATAAAAAATCCCGAATAATCCAGACCAACCAGAGCGCACTATTTCTACAACATCATCAGTGCTGAAGCGGAACTACCAGAGCCGTTCAGCAGATGGCGAGCAGATATTTTGATATTTTGTCACGTCGTGCACAATAACCCTAAAGGCACCGGGTTGCGGTGCCACCGGCTTGGGCCCGTAATCGCTGCTCGCAGCTATATTTATTATTATTTTACTACCTTTTGGGCACTTTTGGGGGCCTTAACGTGCTCAAAAACTCTTGAAACTTTGCACACATCTCAGAACCCGCGGCCATCAGGGCCGGGCTGAAGCTGGTACCCGGGCGTGGCAGGGAGGCTCGACAGCGCCCCCTGGAACGGGGTTTGAACACTTGGTCCATAAATCAAACATGCTTGCATGTAATAATATGAAACTCGGTACACATATAGATCTCATCGGTTCATATATACTTCATGCTCTTACTTTTTACCCCAGCCCAACAGGAAGTCGGCTATTAAGGGTTGTTTGGAAAACGCATGCAATGGAATGTGAAATACTCCTCCTAGAGAATTCAAACACACGGCACGAAACTCGGTCAGCATGAAGTCAAGACACTGAGGATGAAAAATTGCCAGGGGATTTTTGATATCTCGAACGGTTTGGCCGTGGCGAGGAAACGAATTTATGGCGAATAATGGAAACAGGAAGTGTGTTATAACTTCTGCATACATTAACTGATCTTGATGAAACTTCAGCAGTGTGTTCGGTGTAAGTGTCCGATCACATGGATGTGACTATTGTGGGTCAAAGTTATAGCGCCACCAACTGGCAGCAGGAAGTGTGTCACTTCCTAAATGCTTTGAAATCACCCTCTTATTTTTACCCAATTTGCTTCAAACTGTATGTGTATAATTTAGACACACGGCAGATGTAGACCTGAGAAAGGATTATTGATATCTTAGATACTGTTGCCGTGGCAACGCATCAAACTTTAATATTCTTGTTTGATGCTCTGAGCCAATATGGCAAGCCGTTTTAACATTTAATCATTTTAACCTACTAGTCTCTATTTTCATGCTACTAGTACTTCTTTTTTAGATACTAGTATCTATTCCATTAAGTACTAGTACTTATTCATTTGCGACTAGTGCTTATTCTTTAGTACTAGTGCCTATTCTTTAGATACTAGAGCTCATTCTTTAGATATTCTTTTGAATGCGTATTAGTAGCTAATGAATAAGTACTGGTATCTATTTAATAGGTACTAGTATGTAATGACTTAGAACTAGTATTTATTGAATAAATACTAGTATCTATTAATAGGTACTAGTATCTAAAATATCATTTTCTCTCTCTCTCTCTCTCTGAGCCAATATGGCAAGCTGTTTTAACATTTAATCATTTTAACCTACTAGTCTCTATTTTCATGCTACTAGTACTTATTTTTTAGATACTAGTATCTATTCCATTAAGTACTAGTACTTATTCATTTGCGACTAGTGCTTATTCTGTTTAGAATATTCAAAGTGCTTATTCAATTTGTATGCTTATTTATATTTTCGTAGCAGAAAATCCGATTTTTCTGCTTATTCAATATTGCATCTACTGTAACATGTAAGTGACTTGACGTGTGTGTGTGTGTGTGTGTGTGTGTGTGTGTGTGTGTGTGTGTGTGTGTGTGTGTGTGTGTGTGTGTGTGTGTGTGTGTGTGTGTGTGTGTGTGGGAGATGAGAGAGAGAGAGAGAGAGAGAGAGAGAGAGAGAGAGAGAGAGAGAGAGAGAAGAGAGAGAGAGAGAGAGAGAGAGAGAGAGAGAGAGAGAGAGATGGAGTACATGAGCAAGAGAGTAAGCAGAGAAGAGCGCTTAGGATAGATATTGTGTATGTTATATTACAAGAGTTCTAAACCTCATTTTAAGCTTGCTTTAGATAATATATCTGTTTTTGTATTAACAAAAAATGTGCATTCAAGCCATACTTTCAACAATGTATTTGTTTTCCTTCTATTTAATCTAACATACTTTATTGCTCATTGAATTAAAATAACTTATTTCGTATAAATAAAAATCCCGATAATCAGACAACCATGACCACTAATTAAAATCGTATTCTGAAGCAATACAAGATCCGTTCCAATACAGCAGATATTTTATATCTTCGTGTCACGTCGTGCTACAATAACCCTAAAGGCAACAGGGCGATATGCCACGGCCACTTTCTACTCTCCCTCACAGGTCGTCTCCTTCTCTCTCTCTCTCCTCCTCTCCTCTTCTCTCTCTCTCTCTCTCTCTCTCCCTCTCTCTCTCTCTCTCTCTCTCTCTCTCTCTTCTCTCTCTCTCTCTCTATATATATATATATATATATATATATATATATATATAAATATAGCTGCGAGCAGCGATGAAGGGCCAAAGCCGGCGATACCGCCACCCTGGTGCACCAGGGTTGCGGTGCCACCGGCTTGGGCCCGTAATCGCTGCTCGCAGCTATATTTATTTTATTGTAAATGCTTATATTCACTCAAAGAAAGTATTTGGCTAGCTATACACTGTTTGTAATATCAAAGTTTATTGATAATCTGTAAGAGATGAGAATTTAGTATAGTAATGTTAATTGTAGAAGTGTTAAGTATGTTTATTTCTGTCTTACAAGTGTGTCAGTGGCTTACTGTATGAGAATGTGTCTTTAATCATGTTTATGTTTTGTTCTTTATTCAGAAAACATAAAAAGCCACTACCGTTGTTTATTTGGGGTATAATTGCTCACATAAAACATTTTTGTGTATTCTGTTTTATTTTTGGGAACAATTATTTGAAAAAAGCTAAAAAGGGAAAATTAACACAATTGAGTATTGTGAAAGAGAACTCGCTGAGGGGAAAATATGGAAGTTTAACTATTATTCTTTATTTTGGGTTTTTCTTTGTACATTTGTAGAACATTGTAATTCACACTGTATGTGGCGAGTTCTGTTTGGAAGTTTTTATGTTTGGTATTTTTCAATTGTAACTCGTTGTATAAGTTTTTTGTTTATATATTTCTAACCACAAGCGGAAACTCCAGACATTAACGCTGCGTCTTTCTCATACGCAGTCAAAAATAAAGAACCCCTTTTTTAGATGTTTGGTTGTGTTTGAGTTTTATATAGTGTGCACATTCACGCGGCCACAAGTGGTTGGGGTACCAGAGGACCCCACTGGACTTTTCCTTCATTTTTTAAGTGTTACCTTCATCTGATGGGGCATGAAACTCTGTGACTTTTCCTAAATAATCTATCTAAACATGCACAAAAAAACTGGGCTTGATTTGGTTGTTCTAAAGGTGTGTAATTTTTTTTTACCGTTTAAGGTGTTTGGGGTCAAAATGACCCCACATCGAAAATGAATAGGAAAATGAAAAAAAAAGACTTTTAATTTCATTTTGTTTGTCAAAAAAATAAAAGTAAATCCATTATAAATCTGTAAATTTCTACATATAAACCAAGGACACACAAACTCACACATGTGACTGCAACAGAGAGCATTTTTACAGAAATTGGCAAATAAAATAAACAAAACTGGCATAAATCTAAAAAAAGATTACATTAAATTAAGGTCTGGTCCTAGAGCATAAAAATAAAGTGGGACGAACTTTCTATCTCATACACACACAAACACACACATGTATGTGACTGCAACAGAGAGCATTTTTATAGAAATTGGCAAAAAATCTAAAATCAACTAAAATGGCATAAATCTGAAAAAAATCAACAAATGCAACATGGAACAAGCATGTTCCCACACACACACACACACACACACACACACACACACACACACACACACACACACACACACACACACACACACACACCACAAGAGAGAGAGAGAGAGAGAGAGAGAGAGAGAGAGAGAGAGAGAGAGAGAGAGAGAGAGAGAGAAGAGAGAGAGAGAGAGGGGGGGGGGGATTTGACTTGTAATGTGTAGTAATCTTGTAATCAACTAGTTGATAAGTAAATAAAAAAATATATATATATAGTTTTCCATATAAAAAAAATATATATTTCCTTATGCAATCGCTCTTTAAAAGTTTGGGGTCTATCAGTTTAGTGTCAGTAAGATTTTTCAGTGTTTTTGAAAGAGGTCTCTTCTGCTAACCAAGGCCGCATTTATGATCAAAACGTACAGTAAAATACAGTAATATTGTGAAATATTTTTACAATTTAAAATACCTGATTTCTATTTTAATATATTTTCAAATGTAATTTATTCCTGTGATGTAAAGCTGAATTTTCAGCATCATTACTCCAGTCTTCAGTGTCACATGATCCTTCGGAAATCATTCTAATATGATGTTTTGCTGCTCAAGAAACATTTCGGATTATTATCAATGTAGAAAACTGTTGTGCTGTTTAATATTTTTGCGGAAACCATGAAACATTTATTTTCAGGATTCTTCAATAAATAGAACGTTCAGCATATATTTGAAATAGAAATCTTTTGTACATTATAAATGTCACTTTTGATCAATTGTACTGTATAGCTTGTATTTGTTGTACTAGATATTTAACTTACTTGTACCAGTGGCCACTTTTCCTTGTCACCTATTTTATTGTAATCAGAAAAATCTTAATTGCATATATTCTACATGTGTGATACAGGTTTTCTTTTACTAAAGTTTCTCTTTCTGTGATGAGACCCACCTGCTGATCCTTTAAGACCTTTCTCACCAGGAGGCCTGCTGGTCCCACCAGACCTGGCTCACCTGCCAAAAATATGATCAGATTTTTATCAGATTATTATATATATATATATATATATATATATATATATATATATATATATATATATATAATATATATATATATACTGTATAGCTGTATGTTGTAAGATATTGTAACTTACCAGTTGTACCACGTGGCCCTCTCTCTCCTTGATCACCTAATTTAGTAATAGAAAAATAATTTCAATATAATTATCAGCATAAAAACTAAGTATATTATATATATACTAAATAAATATTAAATACTATATAATAAATATATACATTGTTTATACTATGTATAAAAAATAAGTATATTAATATATTATATTATTAATTATATTAATATAATAATATATTAAACAGTGCTTTCCTATTTGCAATATGTATCTCTGGCTTCTACCAACCTTTGATCCCAGATGGCCCAGCAGGTCCTTTATCACCTAAAAAATATAAAAGATGATGAAAACAAACTGTTCACATGAAATTCTTGAATGAGAAACTGTTAAGAAAAGGTACATTTACCCTTGGGTCCAGGATCACCAGAATCTCCACGGAAGCCTTGGGGTCCAGGAGCTCCTGTCAGACCTGGTATGCCTTGAGCACCTGCGTCCCCTGCAGTGACAAAACAAGTTATTCCCCTCAAAATGTATCACTTTTTTCACATGTGAGCATCACAAAATTAGTCTTAAGTTGTAATGGCAATGATTGACTGGAAGAAGTTCCTTCTGGATTAGTGTCTCTGGCTCTGCATCATACCTGAACTTCCTTTGGGCCCTTGAGGACCTTCCTGTCCAGGGTGACCAATGACACCACGAGGACCTGAAAGGGCACCATTCATTAATTCAGTTTATTTATTTAGGCTCTTCTGGTAAGTACTTATCAAATCAATATTCATTTATTTAATACGTGTAAAATGTGAGATAGAGACAGACAGTTTCTTAACTTTTTGGTTTGTTTTTTTTTCTAGTAGAAATGTTGCTTCCTAAAGTCAATCAAATATCATAGTTGTTTTTTATTCTTCATTTGCAAAGGATGTGATGTTTGTCATATACACTCTTAACCCAAATTAGTTGACTTTACTCGCAAATCGCGTGGAAACCCGTTGCCCCACCACTTTACACAGAACAAGTATTTGATACACTGCCGATTTTGCAGGTTTTCCCACTGTACAAAGCATGCGGACATCTGTAATTTTTATCATAGGTACTCTTCAACTGTGAGTGACGGAATCACAAACAAAAATCCAGAAAATCTCATTGTATGATTTTTAAGTAATCAATTAGCATTTTATTGCATGACATGATACATCAGAAAAGCAGACCTTAATATTTGGTACAGAAACCTTTGTTTGCAATTACAGAGATCATACGTTTCCTGTAGTTCTTGGCCAGGTTTGCACACACTGCAGAAGGGATTTTTGGCCCACTCCTCCATACAGACCTTCTCCAGATCCTTCAGGTTTCGGGGCTGTCGCTGGGCAATATGGACTTTCAGCTCCCTCCAAAGATTTTCTATTGGGTTTGTTGTGAAATATTTTCTTCTAAAGTGTGGAAAAGTCAGAAGCGCAGACCAGGAGACGTTGAGGTATCTTTCAAGCAGAAGTTCTTTATTTCATCGCTGTAGTCATCTCAATCTCGTCTGACCAAGGGAACTTTACATAGCAATTTTATACACCTTTAGGGGGATGGATTTACATCGAGGGATGTTTAAATTTGCATGTTTACATTTGCTCTGAACCAAAGCATGTAAATGCTGAGACACGAAAACAGGACGGGCAGGGCTTCCCGCACTGAGACAATCTACAATCTGATTAACTTAACCTTAGACAAAGAGAGTGTTACCAATCCTACTCCAATCAGTATAACTATTCACACGCTGAGACACGGGAACAGGACGGGCAGGACCTCTCGCACTGAGACAGGAACTCGAAGACAAAAAGGTGATAGTATCAATTTAACTTACAATAGAAAGATCAGGACAGACAAGAACAGGCAAGTTTGTGACATCATTTACCTTAGTTACAAAATTCACACTAATAAACTTCCTCAGTTTATATACTATAGGAAGCTATAGGAAGTTATATAGTATTGGAAGCTATATTAAACATTTTAATAAATTTGTAATCCTTCAGGTTCAAGTCTGGAGACTGGCTAGGCCACTCCAGGACCTTTAGATGCTTCTTACGGAGCCACTCAGTAGTTGCCCTGGATGTGTGTTTCGGGTCGTTGTTATGCTGGAAGACCCAGACACGACCCATCTTCAATGCTCTTACTGAGGAAAGAAAACAACTTGGTTGTTGGCCAAGATCTCGCGATACATGGCACCATCCATCCTCCCCTCAATCTGGTGCAGTCGTCCTGTCCCCTTTGCAGAAAAGCATCCCCAAAGAATCAGTTTTCCATCTCCATGCTTCACGGTTGGGATGGTGTTCTTGGGGTTGTACTCATCCTTCATCTTCCTCCAAACACAGCGAGTGGAGTTTAGACCAAAAAGCTATTTTTTGTCTCATCAGACCACATAACCTTCTCCCATTCCTCCTCTGGATCATCCAGATGGTCATTGGCAATCTTTAGATGGGCTGGCTGGTTTCTTAAACATGTCAATGAGTCACTATAGTCAAATGGGCTCCACAATCGCTAGATCCCAGTCCTGAATTGTGTTGTGTTTGTGTTTTTATTTTTTTAGATGGGGTTTTCTGTTTGTTTATTTTCAGAAGAAACTGAAAGATGCGTTAATGGTTATTATTTGTATAGCTCTGGCTTCTACTTGGAAAAACATGCACATTTATTTGGGGAGTGTTCAATGCCACAACCTTCCCGAGTAATGTTGCTGACCATATCCCATATGACCATGTCACAAAGCTCAAATCATCTCCTCCAGTGTATGGGTGAGCAGGAGTGGAGTGACTTTAACCTGTATGTGTTTAACTAACTCACTTGATGCAAACAGGATCGTTGAATGTCACTAAGATGTCAGTAGTGTACTGTGGCAAGCGGAACAAGCACAGGTGAATGTTCACAGTGTTCTTGGCCTGTAAAAAAAATGTAATTCAAGGCACAAAGGCACAAATCTTAACATTAAAATAAATTACAGTCAGTAGGGGCGTGGTCTTGTTGCGCTCCCACGGAGAAGAAGCACTTCAGCTGCGCATGCATCTCCAATTTATGGTAAGAGGCATGACCTTTCCGGGCAACGTGCGATAAGCTGCTGTCGAATCACAACACAGCGGTTCGTTGGCACAATCAGAACTCGTTACGTATTTCTGAAGGAGGGACTTCATAGAACAAGGAGGTCAGTGAAAACGTCTCGGGTTATGGCTATAACCCTTGTTCCCTGAGAAGGGAACGAGACACTGCTTCGTCAGAAACTACTCTTTGGGGACGCTCCCTTAGCGTGCGCCTCTGAAGTAAGAAAGAAACTAATCCAATCCTGATTGGTGTTGCGTCATGACATAACATGTGACGGCACATAAAAGTGACGCCGGCACACACACACACATTAGCCTAGCGATGAAGCAAGACACTCCCAGGCCTCGAGGGGCGTGGCAGGACGACGCAGTGTCTCGTTCCCTTCTCAAGGAACAAGGGTTATAGTCATAACCCGAGACGTTCCCTTTTGAGGGAACTCGACTGCGTCATCAGAAACGACTTTTTGGGGAACGAATGCCCACTAGGCCACGCACCGAAAACAGGCCTGCCCTAGAGTGAAACTGAAACCAGGCACTCAGCTAGGACGAGAGCACATGTGCGCCAGGCGTACTAGGGAGGTGCAGACTAAAAACTTGTTAAAAGTTTGCGGGGTAGCCCAAACGGCCCAACCTGGAGGGGCACTCCCAAGAGGAGGGCCCTAGAGGATGCCATGCCTCTAGTACAATGTGCCCTTGGGGCCAAAGGTGAAGGCAAATTGCGCACCTTGTAGGCCTACTTATGGTTTGTAAAACCAGGAGCCCCTAATAGGTGACCCAAAACACACTACAGTAGGTCCGACCTCCTCCAAGAAGAGGACCTCTCAAGGTAAATACTCGGAACTCTGACTAGCAGAGCAAGGAACCTCTCCTTTTCTGCCGACACATGAGGTGGAGGATGAAATACTTGCAGGACCATGGACCTAGCCGTGTTAAATTGCACTTAAGACACATAGCTGGGTCTTGGATGCAGGATGGCCTTAACTCCGCCGGGGGCACACCCCAAGCAAGCTGGCAATAATGCCAGGGCTTGGAGATCTCCCAGTCTCTTTAAAGAAATAGCTTAGAGAAAGGCTATCTTTGAATGAGAGGTCCTAGGCGAAGCCGACTGGAGGTATTCGAAGGGTGCCAGGGATAGCCCTTCGAGAACCACCGCCAGGTCCAAGGAAGGAACCCTGGACCTGACTGTCGGTCTCATCCTCCAATACCATGGAGAAATAGTATGACCAGTTGGTGCCTCCCCAAAGGCCCAACATTTAGTGGTGCATGGAAAGCCACAATGGCAGCCACGTACACCCTATTTGTGGATGGGGAGAGATTCGCAGAGAAACGATCTTGAAGAAACTCCAGAACTAAAGCCATTGGGCAGTTAACTGGGCCTAACTCAAGTTCTCTACACCAAGTGGAAAAACATTCCACTTGAGGCCATATAATCTCCTAGTAGACAGAGCCCTAGAGATAAGTATGGTTTCGACCACCCCAGATGATAGACCAGCATCTAGGTACTGAGCCCCTTCAGAGGCCAGCCCCACAATTTCCACAGCTCTGGATGAGGATGGAATATAGTGTCCTCCCATGGCGGAGCTATCAGGAGTGAAATTAAGTCTGAAAACCATACTCGGGCTGGCCAAAACAGGGCTACCAGGAGAAGACTGATGCCCTCTGACGGACCCTCTCCAGGACTCCCAGGAGCAGAGCGATCAGGGAAAAAGCGTACAGGCGAAGCCTCAGCCAGGCCTGTACCATGGCATCCAACCCCAGCAGGGCTGGATGAGTGAGGGAGAACCAAAGTGGACAGTGGGACGGACGTCCCTCGAGAAGCAAACAGATCCACTTCCACTGGTCCAAAACTCTGCCATATAAACTCCACCACCTCTGGATGGAGTCTCCATTCCCCTGGCCTCAGCCCCTGCCTCGACAGGATGTCTGCTCCCTGATTCAGAACCCCCAGGAAATATATTGCTCCTATAGATAATCTTTTCCCTTGGGACCATAAAATGATCTGATGCGCCAATCTGGATAGAGGGCGCGATCTGAGTCTCCTTTGTTGGTTCAGATAAGCTACCACTGAGACGTGGTAGCCTTTGATGTCTGTGAGGAAGCTCCTCAGAGCCCTGAACACAGCCAACATCTCTAGGCAATTTATATGCCAAGAATGATGTTGGTCCTGCCACAGACCCCTGGCAAAGCGGCCGTCCAAGACCACGCCCCAGGCAGCGAGGGAAGCGTCTGTCGAAACAGTTTCCCGGCGACATGACGCCCCTAACACTGGCCCTTGGGACAAGAACCAAGGTTTCTTCCATATTAATGGGGAACGAAGGCATCTGTGCGTAACCTTTATTATACGGAACTGATTCCCCTTGGGGAAAAAAACCCTTGGCTTTGAGCCACCACTGAAGGGCCCTCATGTGAAGCAGGCCCAAAGGAATTATGTTGGATGCCGCTGTTATGAGGCCCAGCAGTCTTTGAAATTGCTTTACAGTGATGGCCTGGCCTAGATTTATCCCGGACACCATGGCCAGGATGAATTCGATACGAGCGGGAGACATACGTGCTGGCATCGTAACCGAATTCCATACCACGCCCAGAAGAGTGGTCTTCTGAGCTGGGTCCAACACATTTTTCTTAGTGTTGAGCCTCAACCCCCGGTTCTGAATGTGGCCAAGGACGATATCTCGATGCCGAACTGCCATTTCTCGAGACTGGGCCAATATGAGCCAGTCGTCGATGTAATTCAGTATACAGATGCCCTGAAGCCTCAGTGGAGCCAGAGCCGCATCCATAAACTTTGTGAACGTGCGGGGAGAGAGTGCTAGGCCGAACGGAAGAACCCGATATTGGTATGCTTCGCCCCCGAAAGCGACCTCAGGAACCTCCTGTGACATGGAAGGATGGAGACATGAAAATAAGAGTCTTTTAGATCCATCATGACAAACCAGTCTTCGGATCTGATTTGGTTCACGATAATGGGAATAGTAAGCATTTTGAACTGATACAGATTTTGTGACCATAGTCGGTGCCCTGTTGCAAGCTTTTGGGGCGAATGCCATGGTGTGCGTTCGCTGGAAATCAATGTGGCCTCAATGTACACTACAATTAGGACCTCTTTCCCGAAGCCTTCTTCGCCTGAAGGACGGCCCTCAGGTCACCCTTCTGGCTGGAGGACTTTGGTTGAGAGTGCTTCCTCTGTTGCCAAGCTCCCGCAGGAGGGGCTCTAGAGGCCACGCTCACTTTTTGCTCTTGCCGATGGGAGGAGCTGGTTGACGGCTGAGGCTAGCCACTTAGACCAGCCCTCCTAGATCCAGATTTAGAGCGGCGAGGGAGATACTGTTGGAACGCCGCCGACTGTTTTTTCGCTTCCTGAAACCTGTCGACGACTGTAGTGACAGCGTTGGAGAACAGGCCAGAAGGTGATAGCAGAGCGTCCAACAGGAAATATTTGTCTTTCTCTTTTATACCGGTCAAATTTAGCCTCAGATGTCTCTCCGTAGCCAGCATAGCTGACATAGAGCGGCCTATGGCACGTGCCGTATCTTTAGTGGCCCAGAGAGACAAATCTGTGGCTCTTCTCAACTCCACGAAGTCAGCAGGAGTTGGTCCCTTGCCCTCATTTAGATCTTTAAGAAGATCGGCCTTGTACGCCTGCAAAATCGTCATAGAGTGCAGGCACGCACCAGCCTGACCAGCCGCCATAAAAGCCCGGCCAACCAGTGCAGAGGTGTCCCTGCACGGTTTGTTGGGCAGCGCCGGGGCTTTAAGCGAAGATGCCGCATCAGGAGAACGATAGCTTGCTAAAGCTTCCTCCATCTGCGGCATCTTGCCATAACCCGTCTCTCTCGCACCCACCACATTCGAATAATCATATAATGAATGTTATGAGATACATAAAGAGTGGGGTTTTTCCCAGGATCTACATATATATATATATATATATATATATATATATATATATATATATATATATATATATATATATATATATATATATATATATATATATATTTTATAAAGATCTGGGAAAAACGGTAAGCCCCGGCGATAAGGTTGTGAACGGTGCTGCAGGAATCTCTCGTCTAGTTTATTTTGATGGGGATCATCCTGCTTATTTTTTGGCCAGCTGATAAATTTTATATATATATATATATATATATACATATATATATATTAGTGCTGGGCCGTTATCGGCGTTAACGTGCTGCGTTAACGTGAGACTCTTATCGCGCGATAAAAAAAATATCGCCGTTAATCTAAGTTGGGTTGGGATCATAAATAGCATTTTCGAATATCGTTATTTTCGCGCAATTCTAATGTGTAGTATGACATACATACTTGACGCCGCGCCTAGTGTCACAGATCGCGCAGCAGGGTATTTTCCTGTCAGGGACACAACAAGGTGTAGGCTACTTTCACTTTGTTACGTTGGGCGACGTTCCTCTCGTTACTTTATGTTAATGCAATACGTTGTTAAATGAGTTCATTCCAAGTGCGCTGTATGTATCCTTTGTATGGGCATGAGCGATGCTCATTTACAAATGAATCACTCTTTTGAGTCGATTCTGTTCAAAGACTTCATCAAACAAGTTGTCAGATCTGTTAAATCGGTTCGTGAATCATTTGATTTGTTCAGTTCCTCACGCACTGAATCGTCTGAACTCAGAAGCGCTTTCAATTCACACTCGAGGAGTCGTAAGTAACAGGAAGATTTAAGAACATCAAGAGCGTTGGATGAAGTGGCCGTGGATCTACAGTCTAGTGAAAGCAAATCTGCAAATGCATCATATCTTTGCCAGCGATTAAGATCTTTATTAGTTGAACATCTTCGTAAACTGTCCGTGGATGAATGATTCCACAGGACGATACATTCGAGTTCATTTCATTCAGGTAATACATTTTACAACCAAACAGATTATTACGCCACGATAGCACTACTAAAAAGTATGACATTATCCGGTTTTTGGACATAACAGTTACATTAATTTATAGGCTACAAAAAAACGCTTCAGAGCGTCGGCACACTGGTTAACAGGTTAAATAAGCTACCATTGTCCACAGTTTATGAAATGAACACCCGCCATCCCGCGGTAATGTGTGTGTATTGCGCAGTGGCATAATCACACGAATAGTTTACATTGATTGAAACTAATTTGTTTAAAAAGGAGGCTATTGCAGTAACAAGGCAGGTTCACATAAAATCATTATGACATATGATGACATTATTTTTTGATCTAACGAGCATTGGCGATGCAAAAACGGACTGTCGTGCGGATTGTTTTTTTTCTTCCAATTACTATGTTAAAAAACCCCGAAGAAAACATGTTACTTGTTCAATTAATAAACAGTTTGTTTGATGACAAATCGCTAAAGATGAAATTGGCCTCCCTTTCTGTCATTGCGTTTTTTTGTTTGTTTTTTTTTTTAACGATATTCGACTTTTGCTCCTCGATTGTCAAATGGCATTTTTGGCAGAAATGCACATCCCTATGCGAGATGAACTATTCTCAAAGACTTACTTTTAGTCATTATTAGGGTAGCACACATATTATAAATGCCTTCGGGAGAATTCAAATGAGCCATTTTAATCTAGATTAATCTAGATTAATTTTAAAATTAATCTAGATTAATCTAGATTAAAAAAATTAATCTATGCCCACCTCTAATATATATATATATATTAGTGCTGGGCAACGATAAAAATTTTTAATCGCGATTAATCGCATGATTTCTTGCGATTAATCGCGATTAATCGCATTGTTACGCGCAAATTTGAATAATGATTTCTAAAGTAATGTATTGCACACTTTTGATTTAAATGTACTGCTATATACACAAAAGTGCAATAACATGTGGTTTGCAAAAACTTTAAACAAATAAGGTGCTTTATACCAGCAGTATTCTCTTTACACAGTAGCAATAAAATATTTATTGTAAATCTCAACTTAAACATTAATGTAATCAAATCAAATATTAAAACAAAGCTATTTGGCACTGGGCATTACCTTTTATCTAGTTAGAACGAGTCCAGTTTTCTTCGTTTTTTTCCTGAACAGGTATCAACAGGTGTATTTTATCAGGGAGCAGCAGAAACAGTCTATGTAGTCAGAGGTCATGACCACTTCTACAGATATAAGTCGACCACCGTTACTTCTGTGTATACTCTGATAGTAGCTTAGGTTTGGTCATGCCATGGTTTCCCACGTACACTAAGATTACATTAAACAGAGGTAAAGCCCAATATAGCCTACTTCTGCGTCGAACTTACGCCGTAGGCTGTGTGTAGCGCGCGTACCCTGACGTGCACCTCTCCAAAAATGTAACAACGCGTCAATACGCGTACCAAAAGCGCTGTAATTGCTAGAACCGCTCCCCGGGTTTCATGCTCCCGTAATTGCGCGTCAACGCGGACAACGACGCGGAAGTATAAATGAAAACCAACATAGAGGCTCCGGCGCAGGGCCGACGCAGAAGTATAAATCAGCTTTTAGAGTGAGGTGAAGTGGTCGAGCACAAGGTGCAGCGAAAAGCGGGTGCGTTCCTGTGAAACTGTTGCGGTCAAGCTCGCCTCACGCACGCGCCCGTGCCCGCCCGTTGCCGACGTTGAATTGTCTATAACTTTTTGTATACGACGCGCAGCACAAATCATTGGAAGAGAGACTGATCCTCGGTTCGCTGTTTGTGAGTTGCCAGAATCTAAATACCGGTAGTTATCAGGACATCAACAGAAGGGAATTTACATGGCAGAGCATCCCCACTAAACTAAACACAGGCCTATCAGGTAAAGTTGTGTATAATTTTAATTTAAGTTAAAAAGGCTACAGCTGCGTAGTGCACAGAAGCCGTTGGTTAACGTTACTATCCGCGCCTGTCATTCACTCGCGGAGCGCTCTCTCCCTGTCTGTTCACCTGAGAGTTCCTGCCAAAGCCTCTCTCCACTGCTTGTTTGGGTGGTTTATTTGCTGGCTGACCAACATCCCACCCCTCCTGTGATCCATGGTTTGATTGTAGGCCTGTGTGTAGTATTCAGAGCCAGTTTGCAACGGACTTTAAAAAAAAATATATAAAAAAAAAAAAACTGCGTTAACGTGCGTTAAAAAAATTGTCGGCATTAATTCATAAATGCGTTAACGCGATAATAACGCGTTAACTTGCCCAGCCCTAAATATATATATATATATATATATATATATATATATATAAAAATTTATTATTTATTTATTTAGTTAGTTAGTTAGTTAGTTAGTCTGGCCACAGCACGCGTCACAACCTCCACGAGCTCTACATAAGCAGAAACATAAGCCGGTTGCTCGTTCCCGATGCTGAGCACATCTACTTCCTTATAAACAGATAGCTCGAGCACTGGGCACTCGTCACGGGCAGAAGAAGCCGCATCGAAAGCCGATGAACGAAAAGGTGCCTCAGCAGTCTCGTTCTCATCCGCGAGATCCTTCTGCGATCTCCACAATCTAAGCCGTCACGCCGCCTCAATGGACGCGGGACCCGAATCGCGGGGATCACGAGCCTGGCCATCATCAGGAAATAATATAGCCAAGTGGGAGCGCAGCACTCTAATAGGAAGTGCTTCACAGTGTTCACAGGCAGCCCTCTCGAGCGCTGACTGTGCGTGCTGCACCCCTAAAAAATACACACACACACAGCTGATGCGTGTCCCCACCCGTGGCTTTGCACAGACAAACAACATCAAATAAGACAGACAGTTTCACAGAGAGCGCTTGCTGAAGAGCGAAAGCTAATGTGTGTGTGTGTCGGCATCACTTTTATGTGACGTCACGTTACGTCATGACGCAACACCAATCAGGATTGGATTAGTTTCATTCTTACTTCAGAGGCGCACGCTAAGTGAGCGTCTCCAAAGAGTCGTTTCTGACGACGCAGTTCGAGTTCCCTCGAAAGGCAACAGCAGTATACAGATAAGTAAATTGTGTGAAAAATACAGTGTTTTTTACTCGCGAAACATGAACACATGTTATATTGCACACTGTAAACACAATCAAAGCTTAAAAAAAACATGAAGAACAGGACCTTTAATGTCTAAAATAGGCTATAAAATAGATAAGCCTAAAACAGGCCCGAGGCCCGGCCCGCGTGTGAACTATGACGGGAAAATTGGGCCGAAGCCCGGCCCTAGGAGCGTAAATAAGTCGTGGGCCCGTCGGGCTCGGGCTGAAATGCAGGCCTCTAGCTCTCTGGTCTTGGCCATTATGGAGAGGTTGGAGTCTGTTTGATTGAGTGTGTGGACAGGTGTCTTTTATACAGGTAATGTGTTCAAACAGGTGCAGTTAATACAGGTAATGAGTGGGGAACAGGAGGGCTTAAAGAGAAGAGTAGGTGATCAAATACTTATGTCATGCAATAAAATGCAAGTTAATTTCTTAAAAATCATAAAATGTGATTTTTCGGATTTTTGTTTTAGATTCCGTCACTCACACTTGAAGAGTACCTATGATCAAAGTTACAGACTTCTACATGCTTTGTAAGTGGGAAAACCTGCAAAAGTGGCAGTGTATAAAATACTTGTTCTCCCCACTTATATATATATATATATATATATAAATATATATATTACCTTGAATTCCGGGATCTCCTGTTTCACCTGTAAAATTATTTTATATAATTTAATTAAGTGATATAACTGTAATTTATATTTGTGATACATTTGTGATATGTGACACTGTTGTGATAATGTGTGACATTATTGTGATATATTTGTGATACTGTTTTAATAATCTTGTTATATTTGTAATATGTGAAATAATAGTGATACTTTTGTGATATTATATAAAACTTGAGATAATGAGTGACATATTTAGATACATTTGATGTGACATATTTAGATACATTTGATGTGATACAATATTGTTGTGAAAATATGGTGATATACTTATGATTGTACGTTATTATATTGTGTCATTATTTTGATATACCTATGATATAATTGTGATACTGTTACGAACTGCTCCGAGACAAGAAGGTTGAGATCCAAATGCAGCTTTTAATAATGGGGCAATCCAGACACGTAATCCAATGTACAGGTAGGCAGTCAAAACAAATAAAACACACAAGGTTGAGAATAAGACAAACGGGGAATCCAGAAGCAGGCAGAGAGTCCATACCGATAGCTGTAAATGGCCGAACTTCGGCTTAATTCAAGAATAATGTGAAATAAAGTGCAGATTTCAGCAATGTAAATGTATTCGTTCGTGTAAATGTACTCCTTATTTGTGGTGATTCTTTTGAACGACAACAAATGGGGGCTCGTCCGAAATATTTATAGTTCGGTTTTTTTCTTTTTCTCTCTCCATTAAAGTTGGTAAGTAGCCTAGCCTAGATAACAGTTTGCGTAGTTGATTGTTTATGAATTTGTATTGATTGGGATTGGTTTTAGCGAGATTATTTGATGTTTCGAATGTGTATTTACTTTCTATATTTTGACTTGTTTAGCGGATTGGTGAAGATATTTTTGTTGAAATTGGTAGGAGAGGAGAGTGCATTTATTTTTTAATATTATTATTATTATTATTTCCACAGCTGTAGATTTAGTGGGTGTGAAGTTGGATCGCCAGGGCATCTTTTTGTGTGTGTTTTTTTCAGTTGTGGAAGTACAGTAAGTGTTCATTGTTAAAGAGCTCTTTTGTATGGAATTATTGATTGAAGTAAGCAATAAATATGACATCTATCGAAATAATTGGATTTATTGAAAGTCCGTCTGAGCAGGGTTTAAATTTATGAACGAAAGATCAGTTGATTGAAGTTGCAGCGCATTATGATGTTAGTCTTTCCACAAATTATAAAAAATTAAAAGAGTATTCGAACGTTTTTAAAAAGTGCACTTGTAAATGAAGGAATTATGTCATATGTTGCGAAGTTAGTAGATTCAGCAGGAATTATGTCTCCGTCTGAAACACTGTCGTTTGAGAAACAAAAAGAATTAGTTCTTCTCCAAATGGAACAGCATAAAATGGAGTTTCAGATGGAAATTGAGAAAAGAAAACTAGAACAGGAGACAGTGTTTGCACAGCAGGTTTTAGAAAAAAGAAAATTAGACATGGAACAACAGCTTATTGACCTTATGAAAGAAGGTAAGGTAAGACTGTGGTGTGAAGGTGATCTACATGAAGGGGTAGAGAGTGGTTCACTTTCTTCTAATTTTAATGTGGCAGCAAATTTGCGGTTGACGCATTTGTTTGATGAGGAAGATGTAGATACTTTTTTTGTGCTATTTGAACGGGTATGTTGCTGACCTGTGAAGGTCAGCTGGTCATCAAAGATTACTCCAAGATTTCTGACCGAGCTTGATGGGGTGATTGAGGAAGAATCTAGCTGGATAGTGAAGTCGTGCTGTAGAGACGGATTAGCTGGGAGGACGAGAAGCTCAGTCTTTGTCAGGTTGAGCTGCAGGTGATGTTCCTTCATCCATGCCGAGATGTCAGCCAGACAGCTTGAGATTCGTGCAACTACTGTGGGATCATCTGGTTGAAAAGAGAGGTAGAGCTGGGTGTCATCAGCATAGCAATAGAGAAACCGTGTGCCTGTATGATGGGTCCAAGTGATGTGGTGTAAATGGAGAAGAGGAGGGGTCCAAGCACTGAACCCCGGGGAACCCCTGTGGTCAGTTGATCTGCTTTGGATACCTCGCCTCTCTATGCGACCCTGAAGGACCTACCTGTGAGATAGGACTCAAACCAGTGGAGGGAAGTTCCAGTGATGCCCAGTGATGAGAGGGTGGACAGAAGGATCTGATGATTCACAGTGTCGAAGGCAGCAGACCGGTCCAGGAGAATGAGAACTGATGATTTGGAAGCAGCTTTTGCAATCTTCAGGGCTTCTGTGACCGATAGTAATGCGGTCTCGGTTGAATGCCCTTTCTTGAAGCCAGATTGGTTGACATCCAGCTGGTTGTTCAGATACAGGAAAGATGATACTTGGTTGAAAGCAACTCGTTCAAGTTTTTCCCAATGAATGGTAGGAGAGAGACAGGTGGTTGGTGATTGGTGCTTCAGTTGCCTCTTGCTTCACGTCAGAGGTTCAATAAATTAATAAACCTGGTTGTTCAAATGTTACGTTTTTACCTTTTGTTTCTGATAGTTTTGTGTCACTTCTTCAGGGTAAGAAAATTCCGGTGAAAATTTTACGAGACACTGGCGCTTCGGTTTCGTTTATTCTGGGATCGGTATTGCCTTTCTCAAGTGAAACATTTCCTGGGGATTCACTGTTGATTCGTGGAATAGGTATGACTAAAATGTCCGTACCTTTACATAAGGTTGTTTTGTATTCCCATTTAATTCAAGGTGAAGTTGAATTGGGTGTGAGACCAGCTCTTCCAGTACAAGGAATTTCAGTGATTTTGGGCAACAATCTGGCTGGGGGGTGGGTTTGGAGTGATGTGCCCTTACCTTTGATTGTTTAATCTAAACCTGTTTCTACTGGGGATATTGATGAGAGTGTGCAGAGTTTATCTAATGTTTTTTCAGCATGTGTGGTTACGCGTGCGGCTAGTCAAGCAGCTGCGGCTACAGAGAGTGTGGAACCGTTTCGGGTGGATGAGGGCACATACTCTTCTCTCTGTGTCTCCGGGTGAGTTGATTAAGGAACAAAAGGCAGATTCCACTCTGGATGTTCTATTTTCACTGGT